>JASDQU010310319.1:30001-49584 GCA_032191745.1 Picea mariana
CCAACCTACCATGATCATAGGATAATAAAGTAAGTGACATTCCCACTATGGCTACCACACCAGGGCAATGGCCTTTGACAATTTTTGTCAAAGGACAAGGGGTCTCATCACGAGATGGATTGTTCACTTAAGTTACAATATAGTGAGTGGCATTATCATCATCTAGCTACCAAACTAGGATAGTGGTCTTGTCGGGAAAAGATGACTCATATATTTATTAAGGATACAGGCTCATCTATGCATTAAAGGGAAACCCTGTCAAGGCTATGGACGCCTGCTGGCAGCAATGGCTCTGCATGTGGTATGGAAGTTTACCTTACAAACACCAAGTTTCTATGTGTCTTTGTATTTCCTTTACTCAATAACAAAGCTATCATTTTAGTTATATTCAATAACCTAGGAAAGGTAAGAACATTATGATATGTGGAATATTTTTAAATGAACAGATTTAACTTATTTGACTTGTTTTTCCTTAAATCATTTTGAGAATAGGTACAAAAAGTCAAATTTCCCACAAAAGAGGACTCTCGTTTATGATTACCGTTAAAAAAATGTTTTTTGAAAATTATACATGATTGGTCCCCACTGGTGGTGACATTGTCATTATTACCTCTCACCGGAAATACCTGCACTCATCACTTTCACCTACGCTAACGGTCGAGGATGACCTCTACATTAATGAGGGGAGTGGATGCTCAACACATTTTCCGATAAGATTGTAATGATTTTAATAATGGAAAACCCACATTTTTTTTATGCTCGCCATTCTATGATATTTTTATATATTTGGTAATATTTCCTCCAAGTTGGTCTAACCAAATCTGCAAGCAGGAATGATAATCGTTCTCATTTTCTCACAGAACAATGGGTGGTCGAAGTGTGTGCAGGGAACCAACATTACTACAGGTAACTGAGCAGGCTATAGAAATTATACACCATCTGGGATGGATGGAGTACTTCAACCAGTTGGAAGGATATGATACGGACATCACACTTGAATTCTTTCATAATTTGCAGGGAGAAATCTCCATGGTTCGAGATATACGAATTCCAGTTACTCCAAAAATCGTAATAGAGGTTACATGTCTCCCTAACTAAGGAATTCAATGGACAAGAAGATATAAAATGCTCAAAGAAGTTGTAGAATCCTTCATAGACCATGGCGAGGAATTGGATAAAAAGGGAAAGGGACTTAACCCCAACACCCTCAACAAACCATGGAAAGAACTGGCAGGGGTAATTCAAAGGTACATCACCTGTGATGGATGATATGGTGTAATCCGACCACGCCACCTCAAACTTCTTGTGACACTCAAGAAAAGGTTAGTAATCAATCTACCGGTTTTCCTAAATTCCATGTTACATGAGGTTTATTTAAGAACACAAAAATCCAAATATCCTGTTACTATCATCAACCATCATGGATTAGTTAAAATGATAGTAAATAAATCTCTGAGTCAAACTCAATTAACCTGGGGTGATCTTATTGAGGCCAATAGACCTCTACAACTAGAAGAACCTGAACCATACCATGAAGACCCACGACAGGAAATTGAAGAGATACAGGAAGGGGAGACCACTACCCAAATAGAAGTTCCACCTACTCAACCCAAGGTCGAAGCAGACCCCGTCCAAATTACAAAGACTCATACCTCACAAACAGAGGCACTAACGAGAAAGAGAAAAAGAGAAACAATTGTTCCTAAAACCCCCATTGAGAGGAAGAGGATAAGCAGACGAACAAGACAACCTAGGGAAATTCAGGAAATGACTGAGCAAATTCAAGAGACTACTAAAGAAATTTAGGACACAACAAAATAGCCTGAAGAAATTCAGAACATTACAGAGTAGTATTTACAGGAATAAATTCAGGAAATTGAGCAGGCAGAGAAAACCTCACAAGGAAACAGTCAGGAAGACACCCAACCATCATTGGGACACTTGACAAAACAAATTTTTAAGAGCTATGAGATAGAAATAACTCAGGTTTTAGGGATTTTAGGGACCTCAATTGACAAAGATACCAATAGGCCAAAAGAATACCAAGAACAAGCCTCTCCTTCAAAACCTATTGAATATTTTCCTAAGATTGAAATGTCATTCCCAGAAGACACAGAACAGGAAGAACCTCATTCTGAGGAAATAATCCCTCTTGGACAGACAGATAATTTGGAAGGAATAGAGGAACAACCACCTGCTGACGAGGATGGAGAAAACCTTGAGACCCATCACAAACAAAAATTAGGCAAAATCCATAGGAAAATCAGAAAGCTAAAAAAGGAAAACAAGCTATTGAAGAAAAGGGATAAAAAGGTTGAAGTATTAAGGAAAAAAGTTGGCAAACTCAGGGAAATTATTAAAGAATTAAGAAAGAAACTAGAACAAGTAGATAAATCCCACAAAATAAAGAAAAACAAAAGGCCCAGAGTGTAAGGAAGAAACCCTCTTCCTAAAAGAGCAGTCACTACAAACTCCGTGGAGACATGGATAGACCCTGAAGAAATAATGACAACAGAAGAGACATTTCCTATAGAAACAATTGATGATGAGGTACAGATATATACCCTAGTCTCAGAGGAACTAGATCAAAACCTTGAGCAATATGCCACCATTAGGAGATTGGAGGAAGAATTGATGCAGTCCCAACAAAGATTGATTCAAAACAGCAATGAATTGATGACTATGGAAGAACATCAAGCATCTTAGTCTTAGGAACATAGTGATGTTGTTGATAGATTAAAAGTAGAGCTTATACATGCCCAACAAGCATTAACTCAATCCAAATATGAGATGGATGCTATGGAAGAATATCAAGCATCTAAGACTCAAGAATAGAATGTCATCATTGATAGGTTAAAAGTAGAGCTTACACAAGCCCAACAAGAATTGGCTCAAACAAGAGAGTAGATGGTAACTATAAATGAACATCAAAAGGTTGTTAAACATCTAAAGAACCTATCAGTAACAGAGAGTGAGACTTATGATGAGATCACCAGAACCCAAGGGAAGGTGAAGAAGGTACAAAACCAATTGGAAAAATCTTTGGAGCAAATCAAAGACATTTGTGATGTCTACTCTGATGCAATCAATTGCAAAGCTCCTACTACCAATTATACCCTATTATTGTTGGAACGCTACTTGTTGTTAAGGGTAAAATCCATCATAGAAGTTAAGCCAATTACATTTGTTACTGTCCCTGAGTTCATTTCATGTTTTAGAGAGCAGGAAGATAAGGTACAATACTTCCTATTTGAATTATACTTCCATGACTTCATTTTGGAAGATGATAGGGGAAACAACACTTGTCCCTTTATTGGGGATATACAATTTCAGGCATTCTTGTCCATCACTAAGAACCAAGTCAAATGGGGCAAAGCTCACAAGAATTTTATAAAGAGGGAAACTGGGTTAGATCTCTGGATCAGAGGAGAACCCCAAAGTCCTTTCCAGGCATTATGTGACATTGAACCTTCNCGTGGAATACTTAGCCCCCATCCATCGACATGTCATATGTTCAGGCATTGTATATTTTAGGGAACTCAAAGAGGAATCCCTTGTTGCTTCTAAGGTGAGATGGGATGCATCCTACAGTGAAGTCAAAAGTAGGGAACCCTTTGGGTTCATGAATTTATTTCCAGCTACCTATAGAGTGGAAAGGTATTCTAGACTGCTCCAAGAGGAAGGACCTACTTGGATTGGGTGTAGATATAATCCCCCTATCCTTTGGTTTCTTCCAAAAAGTTACCATAAGTATTATCAAATTAATAAGAAGAGGGAGGATGCTTCTTTTGTAGAGCTCAAAAGAAGTAATGGGTTTAGGAGACCTGGTGAACCAAATTTTCCTCCTTACAATATCACTGCTTTACATGTAAGATCTTAGCTTGCATGAGGGCATGTAAGAAGGTAAGCTGGGAGGTATGTTGGGTTATGAAAAATGTACAAATATCTCCCTTATTCTTACAATTCATGATATAATCGTGATTGACTTTTCTGTAAATTAGGGATAAACAGGATAGAAAATGATTGATATGTCTTCTAGTGATATTATTGAAGTTATATTAAATAGATTCTAAAATACGATTGGAATTTTTTTATTCTGTTACAGGATTGGATATATATTGTCAAAACACAAATAGCAAAGGATATATTGAAGATACATAAGCTATTGGAGGTTGAGGACTTTTGGCGCAAAGAAATTTTGAAGATTATTGATTTTCTATATTGTAACTTTATAATAGTAAAGCAATACTGAGGATCTCTCGATCCTCAGGATGGCTTAATTTACTCAGATTATTGTATATATAGAGGGTAATAGATCTTGAAAGAATAATATAAGAATTGTATCCAAGTATTAAGAACTCATAATTACTCTGCGCGAGAAGTTTTTTTGAATGTCGTACCAGCTATGAAATCAATAAAAGCTTTGAACATTTTCACCATTTCTACATATTGAGTTTTTAGCAGCAGTGCTTCTGAGGACCAAGGGCCCAGTCTAAAGGAGCTACTATCTCAAATATGTAATTGTATCAGTTTGCTTTCTGTTTTATGATCCAATTCTCTTTCACAATAGTTAAGACGAGTGCATAGGTGTGTTAATGATTTTATGTTGTTTGCGTACAAAATATAGATATTTCTCTCGAGTATCAATGATTTCTATTCCAATTTCCATTACTGTAGTTTACTTCTTGATAGTTCCTCACATTTTTATATGCGTTTTTCTCTTTACTTAGATTCACATTTTTTGTTCCTTTCAGTTAAAGTTACGATTGTTGTTCCTTTCTGTTAAGTTACATTTGTCGTTCTTTTTGGTTAGATTACAATTGTTGTTTCTTTCCATAGATAGAGTAATTCACTATTTCCTTTCCAACAATTTGATTCATAGTTAATAGTTAATTCTGCAAGTCTTTATTTAGATTCAATTACTTCTTTTTAGTTAAATGAATTCAATATATTAGTTAGTTCTTTTTCTTTCACAACATGTTAGTAATCAGATTTCAATTATGCCGAGTAAGATCTTAGTTTCAGAATCTTTAATGAGCATTTGAGGAAATTGATTGTGGATAAACTCAGGTTTTCTTTAACTATGCGATTTTAGCCTCTATGAGCTATCTGCATATACTTTGCTGATATTCTTGAGATAAAAGATGAGTCCTCAAGTTAATAAATTAATGTTAAGCTAAGGCTGTTTTTAGACATCTTTAGACCCCAACAGGTATACCCACGATTATGTGTGGGAGATTGCACCAGGGTGTAAGTCTGTTAAGTAGGTAGTCAACATAGCTTTTCCATCCACTTTATCCCAACCCCTTCTTGTCTTGATTTCACGATGTTGGATTTAATCACCAACTAGTGACTTTGAAATATGAAGGTTTGTTTATGTGTTTGATATCTAGATTTTATTAGTGAGTGTTGTTTGTTTCTCTAGTTGGCCATAGATTTATTTCATTCTTTATTTGGTGCGGCCAACATTGGCCCTAATCGTTCATGTACGATGAAAGGGTTACCTTTGGAAGATCAGGAAGAATATGCTCCTTTTCTTCGTAACTCACCAAAGGGTTCTTCTGAAGGAGAAGTCGATAATGACGTAGCCTCTGATATTGGAAGTTCTACTCCATTGGAGGAATCAATCCTTCCCATAAATAAGTTATTAAGTGTTGTACGAGATTCATTTTTTCTCTGGATAAATTCATTAGGAGACGTTGTTGTTGAAGATTATACTGGAATACCTACTGGACCTCATGCAGAGTCTGGTGTAGACGATCCACTTTTTCAGAGTGAGTTGTTTAGAACTCTGGTTCATATTGCTAGAATTTTTAACCCTAGCTCTGTCCCTATCCATTCTCTTTGGAGGACCTCTTCAGGACACAATATTTTTGAAAAAATAGGAATGATTCCTAATCAACCTATGGAATCACATAGGCCTGTGGCTTCCACTACTTATACAATACCTTTAGATCATTTTACTAGCACGACCAATAATGTTGTCATAGTTTCATACCAATTGTTGGTTGGTTCTCACACAATTCTTCCTCTCCAACTTGCTAACTCTACCATGGTCCCACAAGCTACGCCCATTTCTACCGGAAGTGCAGTAATCACTCAAGCTCCTATTGGAATGCCACTTACACTTATATCAAATCCGTCACTTCCTCCTGGGTATAATGCTTTGAATACTTCCATTGCTAATCCTGCCCAGAATCCATCCAGAGGGTCTAATATTTTTGTTCCTTCTGGGTACAATGCTACTCATAGTTTTGTTCTTACACTTACCCAGGTTCTCTCTAGAGGGCCTATTATTCCTCTTCCACCTTCACTTGGAAGATCTAATAATCCTATCCCAAGTAGCTCCCATTGAATTGGAGGCATGCGTCATTTTGTCACTTCTGGTTTTCAAATTCCTATTGGAGGACAACCTCAATTTGGGGGGAAACCCCAAGTTGGGGGTCATAACCCAGTGTATGGGAAGTATATCCCTGGATTATAGTCTCAATCTTGGAATTTTCTGTTCCAAGGAAATTAACAACCGTCTGGGGGGAAACCTCCTCAAGTTAATTATTTTGTACCCCCTAATCTCAGACAACTATATCCATGTTATATGAATCCTACCTAGGGTTAAGGTTTTTAGTCTAACGCTCCTTTCCAAGGGAGCTTACCTAATCAACCAACTCACGTTGGCTATTCGGCTCAAAATCCTCCACCACCTAATTTTCCAGGACTCTCTAACTATATACATACTTCTTATGGTCCTACCGGTATACCTACAAGACTACATCCTCAAAACTACTAGTTTCCTCAAGTGAAGAGACAATTGTCATTTCCTGCTACTTTGGATTTACCAGATTTATCTAGTATTTTGAATGATCCTATTTTGCATTCTCTTTATTGACCCTTCATACCTTCCAAATTGCCATCAGAAATTCCTAAGTTTGATGACCAATCAGGAGAAGACCCAAATAATCACGTCATGAAATTCCATATTTGGTGTTCATCCAACTCCTTGATGGATGCCTCTATAAGATTACGTCTTTTCCAATGAACTCTTATGGGTTTGGCAGCCAAATTGTATATTGAATTACCACGAGGATTCTTCAATGATTTCAATACCTTAGCTATGGATTTCTTGATGCATTACCAATACGATATGAGACAGGAACCAAAATTTTGATTTCATTTAATAACTCATCTTCTACTCACATTTCCTATCATATTCATGACTGGAGGAGGAGAAGACACTTAATCAAAATTCCCCTTCCTAATCAACTATTGGTCAAGTGGTTTAATAAGTCACTCATTGGTCCTATATCCCATGATGTTTCCATGGGTGGTGTTGTCACTAAAGAGTAGGTGATTAGTCATGCTCAATATTTGGATCTCGTTTATTCACAAACGGGCACACTATATGACTTGATCCCTGATGCTCCTCGTCCATATAGAAATCCAACCCCAACACCTCTAGTAGCTTCTCATGCTGCTGATGGCATGATTGGAAATTTTCATGATGAGACTCAATATAAACAAGTCAATCATTCCAATCCCAAGTATACTACCCCTAATGTACAAAATACTCCTCCTCTGACTATTTCTCTCGGTAAAACCTCTGAAGTTAATTCAGTTCAATATACACCTACCGGTAAAAATGAAAATAAAAAGAAAAGGAAGGATAAGAATAAATAGGACAAAAATGATAATAAAAAATCTAATAAACCCAAGAGTTAGCCTATTGATGACAAAGACAAACGTAAAACTCATTATCCTTTCCTCATCTGTGGTGAGGATCATTATATGAAATATTGTCCACGACATGCTGAGGTTACTAAGTTCTTGCAAGGGACCAAGACACCTCCTAAACCTGTCATTTTATCACAACCATTTCCTTCTCAGCAACATGCCTAATTGGTCATTCATGACCAACCTTCTCCCTCTACCACATCTTATGTACTTATGTTTACTTGTGAATCCAAGAATAATGAAGTTGCAGTCGTGACTTGAGCCAAAGATTATTCTCCTTCGAAAGAGAAAGTTGATGATTCACCACCTCCGTTGGTTCAACCTCCTCCACCAACTTCACCTCCAAATGGCCCTCTTCATCTCGAACGACCGGGACTAGATACAATTCTTTGTCCTCCCCCTAAAGGTGTTGTTCAAAAGTTGTCATTTAATCCTCACACATGTGCTTCCAAAAACTTCAGTATTGTATAAGACCTTGCGCAAGAATCCTCTGCGATGTTGACTCTCGAAGTACTTCAAAGTTGTCCTACACAACGAAAGGCACAGTTAAATGCTATTGGTAGAATTGATCCTATCGATACGACCTTGATAGTATTTGACTTGGAATATCATATTCCAAGGCTTCCTCCTCAATTAACGTTTCAAATACAAGTTGTTATGGAAAATAAGAATATTTTTCGAACCGTTATCGGTGAAGGAACCTTGACTTGCGTTATGTCCGTTACCTGTTGGAAATCCATTGGCTCTCCTACCCTTACCAAGCCACACAATACTCTCAAGGATTTTAATGGTATAGGGTTTAAAACTTATGGTGTTCTTCCTTCATTGCCTATTACGTTAGAAGGTAAAGCGATTAATCTTGAGGTTGAGGTCTTCGATGCACCTCTTGATGACAACCTTCTACTTGGCCATAGTTGGATTGATTCCATGTGAGAAATTGTCTCTACTCTTTTCCGTGTGTTACATTTACCGCACCAAGGAAAAGTCATTACTCTCGATCAAATAGACTTCTTTAATTCTGATTCACATACTAGCAACGTACCTTTCATTGCGAAAACACCTCCCGGTTATGAAAATGTCGGTGTGGGTATTTTAAAAGACTCATTGTTAATGGGTACATTTCCTATTCCACCACCTGATATTCCTCCTCCTTTTGTCACTTTGATTAAAATGATATTGACCTCTCTTAGTGAAACCCCTGAGTCTTATGACCCATGGATAGTACCTAGCTCTTATGACTATCTTCCTTATGGCAACCAAATGCCTTTGAGTCTGGTATAATTGGCTTATCAAGCTATTAAATAGACAACTCCTTCTCCTCATTCTCTTTGTGATACATCTCCTCATCTATTTCACGTGATATTTCCCACTGATGAGATGATCATGGACATTATGTATATGGAAGATACTCCATGGGACGATGGGCGTCATCGTTCTATTCTCTTTCTGGAACCTGATACCATAGAGATTTATCAACAGATTTAGACTCGGTCTACCGTTGTTATTATGTCCTCTATTCCTGAACCAACACACGATGTTTTGTATGAAGGGAAATTATGAAATATTTCACCTAACATCCCTCTTGATATTTCGATTAAACCCAGAGTCATAGAAAATGTTCACATTGGTGCCTCATGTTCTATTGATGAGGTCTGTACTTACAAAGCTCTTTTCCAAGAATTCCATGAAGTTTTTTCCTGGAGTTATGAAGAAATTCCTGGCATTGATCCTGATATTGTTGTGCATGAGTTTAAGACTTACCTGGACACTAAACCTGTTCGACAGAGACTTCTCCTAGTACACCCATGCAAAGCTGCTGCTATTAAGCTCGATGTTGAAAAAAATCTTAAAGCCGATTTTGTATATCCAGTGGATTTGACTGATTGGGTGTCCAATCTTGTTCTAGTTACGAAGAAACAAGGCACGATCAGTGTTTGTGTATATTATAGGGATATCAACAAATCTTGTCCCAAAGACAATTTTCCAACCCCTTTCATTGACCAGATTGTTGAAAATTGTGCTGGGAGTGAAATATTCTCCTTGATGGACGGTTTCTTCGGCTATAATCAAATCAATATTTTACCTGCAGATCAACATAAGACTTCTTTTATTTTCCCTTGGGGGAACTTTGCATACCAGAAACTACCTTTTGGTCTAAAAAATGTTGGTGCGACTTTTCAACGCACTATGTCTTATGATTTTCATGACATTAAGCACATTGTACAACCTTAACTAGATGATATACCGGTGCACTCTACACGTTGTCAATATCCCCCGACGCATCTATAGACCATTTTCCTATGCCGTCGTTACTATCGCATACGATTGAATCCACATAAATGTGTTTTTTGTGTGGATTCAAGATGACTTCTTGGTTTTATCGTGTCTATCCATGGGATTAGAGTAGACCCTATGAAGGTTGAGGCTATCCTCAATTTACCTCCTCCTTCCACACTATGCCAACTCCAAAGTTTGCAAGGGAAGGACAACATTTTACGTTGATTCATTCCCAACTATGCTGAATTAACGAAAGGATTTACTCGACTTCTTAAGAAAGGTTACGATTTTGTATGGGATGAAACTGCCAACAAAGCCTTTAAACCTTTGAAACTCACCTTGACCTATACGCCAATTTTATTTCAACCCAATTATAGTCAAGATTATTTCTTGTACTTATCTTCTTTGGACTCTACCATTTCTATGGTTCTAGTCCAAGAGGATGATTCACATGATGAACATGTTATATACTATTTGATTTGGAGTCTCACGACCACCGAAACCAAATATTTACATTTGAAGAAACTGGCCTTGGAAGTTGTTCAAGATGTTCAACATTTTCGTCGCTACATCTTATTATGAAAAACCACATTCATTTCCAATTGAAACCCCATGCAACACATCCTTACTCAAAAATTGTTGGGGGGGGAATACTCTAAATGGATAGTTATTCTCCAAGAGTTTGATTTGGAGTTTGAGCGCACCAAGTCAAAGAAGTCTTTGGTTTTTTCCGAGTTGATATGTGAAATTTCCTCTACTGAAACATAAACTGTGGAAGAAGATTACTTTCCCGATGAATCTCTCTTTTTGATCACTTCCGACG
Source organism: Picea mariana (assembly GCA_032191745.1). Lineage (NCBI taxonomy): Eukaryota > Viridiplantae > Streptophyta > Pinopsida > Pinales > Pinaceae > Picea > Picea mariana. The sequence continues at coordinate 40,830 of JASDQU010310319.1, forward strand.
ACATATGGTATGGAGACATTATCATTTATCTCCAAACCCAAAATTTTCGGCCTGCTCTTTCTAGCATGAATCGTCGTCGTATTCAGTATCAAACTTGTCAATACATTATCCTTGGTGATACCCTTTACCACCGTGGCATTGATTCCATATTTCGACGATGTCTCACCTATGATAAGGATGATAAAAATTTGAATGATTGTCATTCTGGAGCATGTGGTGGTCATATGTTTGGGTATGCCACTACCCAAAAGATCTACGAGCTGGTTACTTTTGGCCTTCATTGTTTAAGGATTGCATTACTGCCATTCAAAAATGCCATGCTTGTCAAACCTACAAAAATAAGATCCGATCTCATCCTGCTCCTCTTCACCCTGTAGTTTCCGTTGGTCCATCCACTAAATGGGGCATTGACTTCATGAAATGTAACCCTCACTTAGTTGGGGGGCATGGATACATCAACGTAGCCATGGATTATTTCACCAAGTGGGCTGAGGCGATGCCTATATTTGATAATACCCAAAAAAATTACAACATTATTCATATTCAATCATATCGTTACTAGATTTTGTGTCCTTCAAACCATATTCAATGACCATGGTAGTCATTTTAGCAATTTCATGATGTCTGAACTTACCGATAATTTGGGTCTTTGACATTAAAACTCAACCCCTTATTATCTGCAGGCCAATGGCCAAGTTCTCATCTTTGAAACTAGCTGTCGAACTTCTCCCTAACACCTCAGCTGAAGATGAACATCTCTTGTATTTTATGCAATTAGAAGAGACTCGCCGTAATGTCGCCTTAGTCATTGAAATTAAAAAAAAATGTGTCAAAGATCAATATGACAAGCATGTCATACCATGTGTATTTTTTGAGGGTGATTTGGTTCTTCTTTACGAACAATATCGTGACTTATTAAGGGATGGTAAATTCGAGCCCATATGGAGGGGCCCTTATATTGTGAAATGAGTGTTGGAGAAAGGGGCTTATGAGTTGGTAAATTATGATGGAATTCCTTTAAGTGAACCCAGAAATGGGATTTACTTGAAGAAGTACTATGCTTAAAATATTTTTTCATAAGTGTTGTGTATTTTTAATGTATCATACTCTTGTGTGTTTTTTTGTTTTTGGTTCTGCCTTTCAGCTACTTACCTTGTATTGTGCTTGGTTTCCATATGTTGGTGTCTTCACTACCTTATATCGGCTTTACTGATGGTGCTAGTCACAATACTCAAAACTCAACGTCTGCTACATGGGAAATCTATGCACCTACGGATGAATTGATCAGTCTACATGGTGTTTTCCTTGGTCATGTGACTAATAATATCACAAAATAGAATGTAGTTATCGATTTTTTAATTGATGCCATTTCACTTGGGATCCATCATATTATTGTACGACTTGATTCACAGTTAGTAGTACTACAGTTGAGTAACATTTATTCCATCCGAAGTCCTACTTTGTTACATGTATATTTACGAATTCGCCTCTTGGAAAGACATTTTGATTACATTGAGTATCAACATATTCCTAGATTCTTTAATACATTGACAAATGCATTGTATAATTACATGTTAGACAAATTTTTGAGACATTTATAAACCCAATCATACTTTTTACAAAAACAAGTAAGCCGGTAGGAACTTTATATTTATAATGACAAAAGTTACAAAAAGTGTTTGTTAAAATACCAAAATATCAAAAATTGAAGCTCATGGCTTCATGTAAAAAATATCACCAAGGATGATGATCGCTGTAACAAACAACTTCTCATGCCACTTTACAGAGTAGTCAACTAATAGATGCAGATACGCCAACTGTGTAGCATTGGTAGTGCCTAGGAAGTTCATCCAGTGTGGCATCATGGATATTCATGGTTAGTCGCTCTAGGTTCAGTTAAATAGACTTGAGATTCATGATAGCTACCCCTACTACAAAACCTCTCTCTCCTCGCCTCTAGATGGGAGATGATCCCAGAGTACGATAAGGCCCCACGTCTGCATTGTTGAGAGAACTTTATTAGTCTTGGATAGATGACACAAAAACATTTTATATAATTAAAATATCAAAAACATTATATAAACAAAAATTTCCTTCTTACCTATGTTCCCCCACTGAGATCCCTCGGGAAGAGCTAAGTCAGGATCCCCACAGAAATCCATCCCGATGTATGCATAGTACTCCACCAAGATTAGCTTGCTCCTCAACCATTGGAAGAAAACATCATCATACTTGACGATAGGAATGCCACCATGATGAGCCATTAGGTATACCCACCTCTTCATTAGTGGATCTTGTGGAGTAGGTATACCCCAATTCACCTGTAGACGTAGGACATAAACCCTCTCCAAGAATAAGGACACCAAAATGGACCGGTAACCAACTTTTTTCAGCCGACCATTTCAACACTTTGTGAGTTGTTTCTTCATGCTTTTCATGACACCCTCACACAAGTTGAAGACCCTGGGTTCCATGCACTCTATCACATACTAAAAATGGCTTTGCAAAGCCATGTGGGGAGAAACACTCCCTTACATCCAAGTAATGGTATAAAGGATGGTCCACAATGGCAAATCCTGAACATCTTTGATGACCACCTTGCCATTATGTTTTTCTGTACCCAACAGAAAATGATGAGAGACATAGTAATCCATGGGTTCTCCTCCACCCCTGTTGCCTGTGGGTGATACCCGTGAACCACGACGAGAAAAACCTATCATAAATTAGATATCTTCTATATCCAATGTGAGTGTATGAACACCCACATAAAAGGATTGTTCGTTCACATCCCACATGTGAACCAAATACTCTAGCAACCTCAGTTGGGCTCTCATGCCCTGAATCTTGAAAAACTTGAGTAACAGACATTGCCTTAATGCCATAACTGTTCCTGAGTCATTCCTAACAAAATAATCCTCTTCCTCATGCTCTCTTTCATGCGACTCGAGCATTTTGACCAAGGAAATTCTGCCAAGGGACATTAAAAGAAGATTAGAAACATAAAAAAATCATTCATGGAGGTTTTTCTAGTTAGATTTTTCTTTTCAAAAATTTGATTACGGTCATCGCAGGGCTGCGATTTTATGCGGAGCGACGTTGTCGCACCCTATCTATTGGGTCCCCTACGACAATGTCAGATCATCGCAGTTCACGATACAATGGACCTGCGACGATCTCAATGCACAGGTAGCCCCAAAAAATCGGCCTAAAATCCAAATTTAACCTATGAAAACAAAATTTGAAACCATGAAACGATAAAGAAGAAGAAGATTACCTTTTTAATGGACACGGTTCGCAAAATGATCCACCAGGCACTCCAAAATAGACAATTGAAATTTGGGGATAAAAGAGGGTTTTGGGGTACTATTTGGGTAAATTTGCAAAAGAAATGGTAAAATTGTGTTTTGACCTATTTTATTGTTTTTTACCATATTTTATTGCAAAATTAAAATTATTTTTATATTTTATCCATGCCCTAAAGTCTAACCAACTTTGCAAAGTGTTGACTATTTCATATTAAAAGGTCTAGGGACATGACGTTTGAACAGGGGTCCACCCTTTTTTATTGTTTTTGCATATTTTTCTTATGTACAGATGATTTTAAGGTTTTTTAGGAAAAAATCTGAGCACAGTGTTGGCACAGGGGCAGACCCAAGGTTCAACGCTATAAGAGCGCACCAACAAAACCCTAACTACCTGCCCTTTCAACAACACCTGTGAAATAGATGAAGTCTCACCCGAGGTAGAGGCAAGGGTAGTTGCATGAATCAAGTGTCTGCAACCTTAGATGGGACACAGATATGTGATTATATCGCTTACATAGCACTTAGCATCGATCATTCATCAATATTCAATCCTTATTATACTTCATAGATAACATAGAACATCGCAACATTCACTTAGATCTAAGGTATCTTAGTACTTAGCAACAGTAAAACAGATCAGATCCAGTAGATCAACACTAAGCATCTTCATACATATCATATCTACTATTCATACACATCTAATAAGCACAAAGCATAAATAGATCTATCTAAATATATCAAAGCACTTAGAAAAAGCAGAGACAAGCACATTGAGTCAAAGCACAAAGCATAACACATAGGTTTACATGGTTCACCCCCACCCTGGGGCTACATCCACCAACTCTTCTTCTCTATAATCGTTGACCAAGTAGTTACAAGCACAGAGCCACCAAACCCTATTGCACACAGGACAAAATATCTATGCATCTCGCTAGATCCTTCTTCCTTGCCTTACAATAGAAATCCTTCTATATCTCCACATAGGGACTTGCACTAAGCTCTACAAGCCTATAGAATGCATAACACCTCGATCAAACATATCACACTTAGCACATAGCCTATATCACATAGATACAATACTCTACTATATGCTTAGATGTATATTTATACATTTACAAAAGTGGTCCTACGCGTGGGTGAACCCACGAGCTGACATCCATTTCCCATTGCATATTCCCAAAAACCCAAAAAGGGACCCAAAAGTGGGTTGAGATTCTGTAATCTCTACTTCATCTGGTGCTCCATCTTCGAAAGGCTGTCGAAGTCCCCAAAACTTGGTCAAGGGACAACATGCCCCCAACACTCACCTGTGACTCGTCCCGAGTCACTCTGGTCTGAGAAATTCTACCTCGAACGCCTCGAGCTGCTTCGACTTGCTGCAATGCTACAATCTCTTTCTCAGTGAGCTCCTGTATCATTGCGTTAGTTACTAGCCCTTCTAAGAATTTTTCTACGGTGATAACAACCGGTTCAAGCTTGACTCCTTGGATTTCAACTTCGGTGAACAATTGGCATTCCTTCTCTTGCACTGGTTGAAGTCGTTAAGAGACTTCCATCACTTTACTCTGAATCGTGTGGATCTGTTGTTGGGTCGTGCATTGCTCTGGAAACCTCTTCATTCTTTCGACTAATGACAAGGCCTTCAGCTGTGCTCGTAACATATCTGCGTGTTTCTTTTCTTCTTGGAGTTGCAACTCCAATGCTTGTAATTCTGGATTCTCCATGAGGTTCTCATATGTCTGAGCACTCCTAGAGCTCAGCTGCTTGCACTCCAAGGCAAGGGATTTCATTCTGCCAACTACGCTATGATCAGTTGCCTCTCTTAGGTCTCTGATTTCTTGAGGCGTCTCGATCACAGTACAAAGTTCCAGATCTGTGATGCACTGTTGAAGTTGTTGGATCACTTCTTCAAGTTGTGCCACCTGTTGTGGAATTCGTTCTTGAGCTCTCACTTCTATGACAGTCACAGAGTGAAGTGATCTTTTGACCTGTTCCTTTACTTATATCTGCTCCATGATCAAATTCTCCTTGCTTTGTTGTAACTCTGCTTTCTCTTTGTCCCACTGTGCTTGAAGAGCATGTTTTTCTCATTCGATAGCATTGCGTTGCTCCACAAGTACTCCCTATACCTATGTCAAAGCCTAGGTGGCTTGCGCTCTCTCTTCCTGATATTTTCGAAGGTGAGCTTCAACATTATCGGTGATCTGGTGCAATTGGGCTGGTTCATCTCCTGGTTCTATTGTTTCTGCTGTCAGAGGCACAATGGAGACTGTGTGGCTAGAATGGAGTGCTTGCTACACTCCTTGGAGTTCAATCTCGATATGATTATACATTTTCTCCTGCTTCACCTCCTACTTCTCTAATATCTCCTGTGAAGCATCATTCACAACTGCAATGATGAAATTAACATTATCCAATGTGAGGGTAGTTCACATCTTGGTTACAGTGGTTCTAGGTTTCTTCCGGGAGGAATATTTCGGAGGTGAAACCTTCCTTTTCTTCGATGAGTCCTCTTCATCCCTAGGTGGTGGTACTTCACCTTTCTGTTGTTCAATTTCTGCACCTTCTATCTCTTCGCCATCGTCCCCTTCGTCTAGTGAAATGGACATAGTCCTCACAGATGTGTTGTCTATATCCTGAACTTCTAGAGGCTTCTTCATCTTACTAGGTCTGGGTGTATCCTTCGCAGCTTTCGGGCTGTCTACATCAGAAAACTCCGTAGGGTTGGCTAGAATAAGGAGGTCCACCGACCATTCCTTAGTGATCTCTTCTAAGTATTCCTCTGTAATTTTGTAATAGGACTGTAACTATTGCTTATGGCCATTTGTGTGCACTGTTATATAAATAAAGTGGCAGTCTGCGCTGAACTTCATTAAGAGATGAAACCTATGGAGGGTGCTCGGGGTCATCTGAGGCTCAGACTGGATGGCTTGGTTCAACTAGTTGTAATAGGCATGGAAGACGGCATTGGAATTCCACTTATTTTTCATGTCGCTAGAGTACCATGGCATATATAACTTCACGGCTAGTGTTTTGAAGGGTTTGATATACGAGAAAGTGGCGCCTTCTAGTAGCTACCAGGCGATGCAAGCGATCAGTTTGAGAAGCCAGCTAAAGTGGAACTCATACCCTTGGTCTTTCACTTCTTTGAAATCAATCTCTAGTTGGTTTACAAGGTACTGGTCTAGTTCATATGAAGTCATTCTATGCACTTCCCGGTGAGGTCAACAACAAATCCAGTTACTTGGGTGGGCCGGTTCTTGCGAACTAGCTTGCCTGCGATCAACTCACATGCGAGGCGCACTGTGCCATTTTGGATAGAGGCTACCTTGTAACCTTGCATGCCCTTCTTGACATCACCATAAGTCTCTTTGATTCTCTGCGCTAATGCTCAGTCTGAGGTCTTTCCAGGGTAAAAATCCCATGGGTCAGGGCCCTGCATGCTTAGCCCTGTGATCCGATTGATCAAGGTTGGATCCACAGTGATGTGATGGTTCAAGCCTAAGTAACCTCCATGGTAGAAAAATAACAACGATTTCATGCATGCGTTTACTTCCTGGTGTCGGCCAAAGTGCAGGATCTTCATCACTTTAAGCAATGTGGACTGCGCGAGGTTTTGGGTCCATGGCTGCGGAATAATCTTTGAATTCTTGCCTTTAGTTCTGGTCAAGTACTTGTGTGGGGCGAGCATGCTGTAAGCCTTCTAGTCTCCAAGGTTGAAGTCACTAAACTTCAATGTTGTGATCTTATCCTGGTCGGCTCGAACTGCGTGTATCCCTTTCGGGAGGTACGCCATGACCAAATCATAGTCAAAATCTTTGGGCACACTGTCTCGGTTTATGGCACCACTTAGAGGGGGTAGGTAGGCAGGTAGAATGCTCAGAATCAGCTTGGCATTCACGATATCGTCTCTATGCTTCGTTCTCGTCTCTGTCGTGATTCTGGAATTTCTTGCTTCACGAGCAGTTGATGGAGAAGCTTGGACTCCTCCTGTTGATTATGCTTGCACACCTGCAAGCATCCTTCTTTCCGACATGATTTTCTTGGTCCTGAGATAAACGAGTACTTCCTTCGTATATTCTTCAAGTGCGCTAAGATCTTAGGACATACACGCTCAAGTTTAATATCAGGGTCACAATGATCTTAGACACTGCACAGGAATGAACAAAAAGGGCATGATGATCACTGTATACACTTGCTAGTCTATGGGATTCAAATTCTTAGTTGGAAAAAGTGTTATTTGGGCATGGCGTGATGAGATAAATAGGAAATCTTGGTAATGGTTTTCTTTGCAATGGGTATGAGCCTCATTAATTCATGTTCTGTCCGTTATGACATGGTCCAATGGTCTGGTGGTGAGCCATCAATTATTTTCAATCCGTTCAGAGAAGCAGTCGAATGGATATATTAGCCTCTAACAGCTATATTGCTTTGCCATGGCGAAGTGCCCCATGTCGTTGTTATGATATCCCGACGAAGCTCCAATTACGCAAAGTTTCTTTCTGTGAGGTACCCTCTGGAACCTGCTGTAAGTTTTCAATCTTAGCCTTCTTCTTACTTAGTTTCCTAGCCTTTTTTCCCATGAGATTCATCTCGGTGGTTATTTTCCCATTCTGATTCTTATTTTCCTTGGACATAATCACTTCGTGTTGTTGAGATTCTTTCCTAGGATTCAGGTGTATCACTTCTTCTCTATCTGGGGTGGAAATTTCAACCTTCGGTATGTCTTCCGATGTTCTTGTAGCTTCAATATCTGGGCTTCTAGTGTCAGGTAGCTTCGATCTGTTCTCATGTTCTTCAATCAATTGCATGATCCTTCTGGTCATGAAATATTTTAACTCTTGTCTCTGATGTTCTAAACTCTCTTCTTCTTCCTTCTTTCTAGCTTGATCTCTATCAATCCGAGATTTTCTTAGTAACATGGTAAATGGGGCGCTGTCTTCAATGAATTTAATAATCTCAAAATCTTCTTCAGTCGAAGTTCCATTGGTGTTCATAGATATCCGAGTGATATTTCCACATAGGGTTACCATATTTCCTTTGAATGGCCCTATTCCTCCTAATGAAGGGATCATAGCAGGCTTCCCTATAGCTTCCCAAGTTCGTTCTGGCATAATGTTCACTTGTGTTTCTTCATCAAGAACACATACAATGTTGAAGTCTCCTATTCTTACCTTGATACATTCTTTTTCTTTAAACATCTCTGATAGCCTAACATGTCGGTGATCATTCAAGGTGTCTTTCATCTGTAGCAATACCTTCTCTGATTCTTGTCGGGGTTGATCCGGATTATTTTCGGCACGAAATGAGAGCGGAGATATAATAAAGAAATGCACATAGATATTGAAGATATTCAATAATATACAGAAATGTATTAGAGATGAAACCATAAACACATATATACAGTAATACACGATTTCTATTAATCAAAGAAATGTACAAAGATTGTA
>JASDQU010310320.1:0-25021 GCA_032191745.1 Picea mariana
ATTCCTTTGGTGGTGTAATCCTCCATAGCATTCTGCACTTCTCTAAGTGTTCTTCTGGTGCCCCCTTTCCATCATATTTTTGCAGTTGGTTTCTTCCCTATTCTGCGCCAAACCTGATGCACAGTAACCACTTACATTGGTACCAGTCCTTAATGGTTTATTTGTGCACACCCCACCATCTATATTTAGAGCTAAGAGCCTCTAATTTTCTAACACTTCGTCTTCATATTGTGTTAAGAAAAAGTCTAAGTCATTCACCCCATGGAATCTAGGAGGTTCCCTTATCTTTGTACCTACCCATCTTACTGCATGGTTAATTCTTGCGCATCTTCTTGTGGAGACTCCGTGTAGCCTTTATTGCCAATTCTCTAAGCCTGTGTCTGAGTCTGACACACATGAGGTGATGCTTCTCCAACTGAGTACCCCATCTGTAGTTGGGTTCACATAATCTTCTTCTCGTACGGTTTTTCTGTACAACTGGTTAATTTCCTCCAGGTCTAAGCAAGTAGGTTCTACAAACCTTTCCCCTTCTAATGGGTCCAATGGCACAATGACTCTGTATTCTCCTGACTCGAATGCCATCTTCCTTGTCTTTAAGCTGATTATGGCCTTATTTTCAAACATCCAATCCAAGACAAGAAATGTTGGATAAGGTGTTGTGCCATCCACTATCTCTATTACTTCAAAATATGCTTTAGTGCATACTCCATCCATATCTACTGTCACCCCCTTTAGTCTTCCAATTGGTAGAACTTTGTGTTGATTTGCTAGTTTTAGATGAACATGTGGATATCCTAATGTGAGTTCTCCCATACATTGCCATGTCTTCTTGGGTAGCATAATTACTTCGGATCCTAAATCCAATATAATATCTCCCATGTTGAAATCTCTAATGTTAGCATTTAGTTTGAATTTGCTGCTTGTTCTCCTCCTTGTACACAGATAATTAATTGCTCTTTGTTCTATCTTTTCTTCTGCCTCTATGCTTCATATTTCTAGCATATTTTGTAATACTTTAATAGAGGATGGATTTTTTAGTAGTTTAACACAAGATTGTAAAAAACCCTTATTCGTACTTAATTGTCCCAGGGGTTGTGCTTCTTTTGTGTGATACAATGATGGAGGCATCTCATACTCTGGTAGCTCCTTACTATGTTGTGCAGTTGATGTCGATGAAATGTATGGATTCACAAATTCTTGTCTGGCCTTCTTGAATATCTCCTTTTCTTTTTGCGCATCAAACTGCTTCTTCGGTTCTAAATTATTCTTCACCCATTGGTGTTGTTCTGGATCTTGTCTTGTTGTGTCGTTTCTTGGCTTAGCTCTTCCCTATGAAACTATATTGATGTTTCTTTTGTCATCCCTTACTTCCACCAAAATCCACTGAACATTCTGATTGTTCTGATTTATCTTTTCCTGGATCTTCCCCAATAGTGTAGGACATTCTTCTATGTTGTGATATGATGCACGAAAATACATACAAGTTGCAGGTGGAAGTGGAAATTATCTTGCATAGTGTCCTGGTTATTGACATTTGTGGCATACCACTGGTGCTTTGCCTCTTCCAAAGACTCTTCTTCCTCTACCTCTGTACCCATCTCGATCTCCTCGTGGTGCATTATAGAGGGGTGTCTAGTTATACTGCGCAGGATTATAGTGTGGTTGTGTGGTATTGTACTATGACTGCGTAGTGATATATTGTTGCTATGCAGTGTTATACGGGGCTGGTACTTGGTTAAAATATGGTGCAACTTTCCCGGTTATAATTTCTTCCTACACCATGTAAGCATCTAATGTTATTTCTCTCATGAGGTCCATGGTTCAGCAATCTTTGTCATCATGACCTACTGACTTGCAAAAGTTGTAGTATGAGTTCTTAGGTACTGTTTGGTACTTCTTCATCATTGGGCAATGATATGGATCATGCCCCTGTTTCTTATAGATCTCACACCATATTGCTCTTGTTGGAAATAGGCTTGGCATTCCTGTTGCCATGTACTGCATGAATGTTGGACATTCGTTCTTATGGTGTCCTTTTTTCCTACATGTGGTACAACAAACAACTTCTCTTTTGTCCATACCTTTGTTCTGGTTTAGCTAGAATGTTAAGTTCTTTAGATCCTCCTTCATATTCTCTATGGATGGATCTATCTTCTGACATTGATTCTCTTCCACTAGTAGGGCTTCTTGTAGAGCATCTTCCTGTCTATGAAACTTCTATTGTTGCAAAGGGTATTTCAAGTGTGGTAGTAGTGAATTGATGAATAGATGCCTATGTTGCATATATGTCATGACATACTTTATCTTTCCATTCAATTGTATGAATCTTTGGTAAATCTCCCATATAGATTCTTCTAGTTTCTGTCTAATCTCTATCATCTCATTCATGTATTGATCCTATGAACTAGGCTTCTGGAATTCATTTATCAACAACTTTTTTATATCTCCAATCATTCTGGTTGTTTCTGGTGGACTGTTTGCAAGTAAGCTCATGTAGCAATCCAGTGCACGATATCTTAGTGTGATAGTTAACTGCGCAAGTTTAGTGTCCTCGTCTATGATATGTTTCTCTTCCCAAATCTTTTCACAAATGAACAAGTTCTTCTTAAGGTCCTCTAACACCTCTCCTTTGAATTTTGGTAACCTGATGGTGGGATCATGTCCTGCCATCCTAAATGTTGAACTACTACCTCCGCGCAGTGTAGATACTTGGCTAATGCTTCATGAACTTCATCCATCAGTTGTTGTTCCTTGTGTATATGTACTTCCTTCTGTATTCCTTCTCCTGAAATTTGGTTGTCTAAATGGTGGTGTTCTTCTTGGTGTATTTGTCGCACATGGGTTTATGGGTTCCACACTGACACTGATATGGATAAGAGTGTTTCCTTCTATTCCCTCTCTTGGACCTCTAATATTCCTCTAATATTTCGCGTGTAGGATTTCCTCAATCTGCTCCACATCCCAAAGATCCTCTACCTCTTCTTCATCACTTGCCAATCCCTCCCTAGTGGCTATAGATCTCTTCTTGGTGTTCACCTTATATTGGTAGGGTACTCCACTGCACATTTTTCTAGTTGTTTCCATTATCTACTTGATCTAGTATTTTTTCATCATGATTGGATCCAAGGCCTCCTCCTTATTTCCTTTATCCCTTTCTCCTTCCATTTCTCCTTCTCCTGTCAGTGCTTCCCCCCTTCCCCCATGCATGTGGGGAATTTTTAGCTATATGACTCTATTGTCATTACGCCTTTGTTATGTCGTAATATCTTAATAGAAGTATATAAATATCTTATGTTCCTACCTCGAGTTCCCTTCAAGAAATCTTGTTCTGCCACACTCTAAGACTTTGTTGTATCTACTACAAATTTTGTGATAAATCCTGCAACAATGTTGTCTAACCAGAAATCAATTGCCCATGTAAATTTATTATCAACTCATTGTAACTACATGATCTCTTCGATATTCCACTCTAGTTGTCTGATCTGAGTTGTGGGATGGTTGTATTTCAACCTTTTTATCCACTCCTGCATTACATGTGGGAAATAACAGAAAAAAACTTCATGCAAGTCGTTGAATACATTCTTCTCTAGATATTTGCGCGATGTCAACTTCCAGTTTCTGTTATCTTTATGTAGAAAATCCAGCTCCTTTGTTTTCAACCATCTCTCTATATCTGCCTTCATTGGATTCCACAGTCTCAACATCCCCTTTTAGATTATCATTCTCTAAACATCTTGTCGTTCGGTATGTCATTCTTTTGACACGTCTTCCACAAATATCATATACTCAATCCCATCCTTCTCCAATCAACCAACAATGGAACCATTTGTTGGTTATTATATATTTTTCTACTTAGGATTTTTTATTGGTTATTCTGATCCTTCCTTACTATCATAGATTGGCCCTGGTTCAAATTTGGTAAGCTCCCAACAAAAGACCTTTAAAACTATCGGCCCCTCTAGTAGACTAGAAGGAAACACAACACATAGGGTGTACTGCATAGTCTCACCTGAGATAGCTCTATGGGTGGATGCAATACTTAGGTGTTTTCAACTTGGGAATGAGTGGAGATCTACGGTTGTATCTCATAATCTTTATTGATCTAGTCTACAATTTGATTATAGCAGTCATTCTATTCATGCATGTGAAATACCATATCTAAATAGTTAATTCATTCATCTAACATTCCCTCCTGGGCTACGTCCACAAAGATCTATCTCTCAAGCTCTTTATTATGGTTCAGTAATTTGTCACACCGCACATTCTTACAATCTTGGATCTCACTATCCTCAATAAGATCCTCGATCCCTGTGAGGATGACTAGATCGCACCAGGATCCTCATCCTGTGATCTAACCCTAGGGATCGAGTTGCTCACTTCTTCCCTATCTCACCAGCTTACTGAGTAGTACAATTCTTACAACTCTCTTTCATCCATTCTTTGCTCTCGTCCTCTCTCTCTTTCTCTTCCTTGCTCTGTATGTCTTCATCTCTTCTTTTTTCCTCTAAGTACTACCTATTTATATTCTTGTCTCATAATCCATTACAATACATTACAAAAACACTAACCCTAGCATCGTTAGGTCTTCCTTTCATGCGTGCCTCGCCTGCTTCCCTCACACATGTTGCTTTTCCTTTCAGTTGTCCTTTCCTCCTTTCATGCTTCTCTTCCCCAAAATATCCTTTTCTCCTGACTAGGTCTACATCCAACAGTCCTTATAACAGATTCTATTACCTCCACTCTATTGTTAGGGAGTCTCATCCATTCTTGGGAGAGGAATACCTTCTTTAGTCTGGGAGGTCCCTTCAACCATCATATCTTTTTTTTATGCATTGGCCTTTATTTTTATTTAGGACTGTGCTCTTTTTTTATTAGGTGGCCTAAATATTTTAATTTTGTGTTGTGAGTTCTGATTCATCGTGGAGAAACACCCGCCCCCTGGTCTTCTCACCATATTTTGAGTCAGGTGCCATGGTTTGGTATCTTACTGAAGCTTCCTCCTACAAAGAGTATAGTTAATAAATTTGGTACATATATCTCCACCGTTCAGAATCACAACAATCCTACCATGAGTATCAAGTTAGATATGAATGTGTTAGGAATCCCTTCAACTCTAGCCTCTGCTATGGTTAGTGGAGTCCCTTTGAATCCCTCTCTTAATGCTACCCAGTCCGTGGTCTCTACTCAGTCCATGAGGACAAATCCTTTTGTATTCCTGGGTGGTACACCTAATCATAGTACTTAATCGATGCCTTGGGCCTCTAATCCTTTCTCTTTTGGTATGCCAGATACGAATTCACACTTGTCATCCTCTGTTTCGACGTTGAATGTAAATCCTAGTTTTGGGTCTGGGAGCATGACACCTCCTTATACTCCTTTCATGTTTGTTGGGGTTCATATCCCTCAAACAACTCCCATGGTAGGAATTTGGAATCCTCCTTCCTCTAGACCCAATCTTAGCTACAATCCTCTAGGGTGGAGTGTGTTAGTGCTTGGTAATTTATTTGGGCTGCATCAAAGAAATTCTAAGGTAACCTACAAACCAACTTTAGGTTGGATTATGACCCTTCCAACTAGGGAGGGCTCTTTCAAACATGTAAAGGTTGCAAATACTCAAAAATATCTGGCAATGATCACACACAGGTCAGATTCTGCAATAGGACATGTTTGTTTAGGTTTTCAAAAGGGCTGGTAGGAAAAACAAGAGGAAGAAAACATTGGGAAATGGGGTCAAATCCTGAGATATACTATGAATATTAATACAACTAATGTACTCTTGAGGGAACAAAGGAAAAATAAGCATATCCTTCAACAATAAATAGTATTCAGATGATGGAAAGACAGAAAAGAGAAAATCCCATTACAAATGAGAGCATAAAAAAAAGATGAATTCTTGATTGTAACTTTACAAGAAATTGCATAAGGCTAACTACAATGAACAAAGCACTTAACATAGACTGAATTATGGACCTGTAATCATTAAACACGACAACTGCATTAACCATATGAAAGGAGCATCTATCAAGGATGAATTCTAGTCATGTACTCTTAGATATGCTTAGAAGAAAGAACATAAATGAAATTAATGTGAAACATAGGAAAACACACTAAATAATACATCGTGATAAGTCTCAACTATCAGAGAGCATTGTACTCCTGTATTAATTCATAAGAACATTCTGAGAAATTTACACACAGTCTCTTTGCCTTCCTGGATGAAATGCCCCCCCCTTTCTCTACTCTTTTACAATGAAATATACATTACTCAAGGCTCTTTCCAGCTCACAATTTTGAAAAACAACCCCTTAAATAGAAACAGTTACATATAGAACATGACACATTTTAACTGATCTCCTATTTTTCAGGAGAAAAAATAGGCTTCAAAATACCACCTGTAATTCTCAAACCGTAACATCTGTGTAAAATATGAGATTTTTTTTTGTAGATAGGCTTGTTCTAAAGAAAAATCTCTCTCGGTTTCTTGAAATTCATCTCCATTTGGTCAGAATATGTGTCAAAAAATAATGTATCGAACCAGAAATCATAACTGAAAAAATATGGCTCCAAGATTCCTTTGAATTTCCCAATCCATGACACATGTGTGAAAAATGAACAAGGTTAATGTTCTAGGGTCCATCCTTGACAATAACCTCCTTTGAATTTTGAAAACTCATTCTGGTTCACCTGGAAATCATCCTGTAAGTCTCAACTACTACGGAAACTGACTGCCACATCCTCTTTGAAATGTCACTTGTGATTTTTTCAAATCTAATTTTATTTATCCATATTCTCCTTAAATATTTGGGAATAATATATTTGAATAAAAACAATTCCCAAATATTTTTTATCCTGTGAAATTAAATTTCAATAATTTAATTCATGCCCGTGGTTTTGAAAAACCATTTATTGCTTGCTTCCCATGGTTTTGAAAACCATGTCTTGTTTTTCCCAATTTACCATTTCACCGTGAAAACTATTTATTGTTTTGTTTCCCATGGTTTTGAAAACCATGTCTTGGAAACCATCTTGGTAAACTATGAAAATATCCCTTTATCTTCCCCTTTTACTTTTGTAAAAACCTTGGATAAATAATTGTCCAAATCTTCCGTTCACGTACATTTTCTTGTTTATGATTCTTTTCCATAGAAATAAAAATTAATTTATTTTCTTTGTAAAATTCAAATTTTACCTCTATAAAAACTTTTCACCCTGAGGAAGAATTTCATTTATTGGAAATTCCATGATTATTATTGAAACACACTCCTGGAAAATATGCCACACATAAACCATATAATAAATGGTTGCAATATTATTTTGGGCTTGGGAGGATTGGTCTTACTCCACACCACTCTTACCCCCTGAAATGAATCATTTAAGGACATGTACTCCAACTTAAAACCCGGTGGTTTAATTGACCCTCGTTTACTTTCAACCTCTGAAATGTATATGCGCCCTCCATCCACTCTTTGAATTTTCCACTTAGTTTGAGATTCGTGCCCATGATTTGACATGAGGTCATGAATTAAATATTGGATTAAATATTAATATAAATATTTTAATATAAAAATATTTATATTAATAATTATAAACCTTTTTTCCATGTTTCTAAGGACTTTGGGCATATAAGCATCATCACATGACTTTGTGGATAGGATAAGGGAGCTTAATTTTAATAAAATAAATGTTTTTAATTTTCAATGAGAATATGAAAATAAGGGTAAAAATGAATGAAGTGATGGAACCAAGGGATTTCGATAAGCATTAAGGCTAGATATAGGTTTGGGATATTTGCCAATTTTGACTCATGGAGGAAATGACTATTTTGGATTTTTATTCGAGTGAAGGATTTAGGTGATGGGAGCTTGACGGAGCTAGTGGAAATGTTTTAAAACCTGAGTGGAAAGATAGCACAAGGACAAGATGCTTTGGAAAAATTTATACAAATTAGCATGTGATAATATTGGCTCCAATGGGGATGTTCTCCTCCTAGTGAGGTAGCAAAGAAATCATATATTCGGTGCCCGATCCATTTGGATGCTCCCAAAAAACATGTGTACCTTTATCTAACCTGTCACCAGTATCCACTGAAAACCAAAGTCTACACACTGCTCTCAACTGAAAACTGAACGCTAAATACACCAATACAATCTGAATGTACACACTACTGAAAAACCAAACTGAAAACTGCTTGACCAACAAGCTTATTTACACACTCCTATCTACTCTAAAAATGTTGAAATGAATACTCAATCAAGTGATGCTAAAGTTCCAATGCATCCAATCAAGCAATTGTCTTCCCGATTGTCCTCTGATCACCTTTTTCTTAAGCAGGAAGACAAATGTAAAAGATGGCAGTTGAAAACAAAAATTGAATCCAAAATCTGAGCTTATGAATGAGACAAATTCCTGCTTCACTGATGACTATAATAGGATGGCCACAAGATCTTGAAAACCATGAAAAATCATTTCTTCTTGATAAACAAAAAGAGAAAGACAAGCCTCTTTCATAAGTGTTTGTTGTTCTTGCTCTATTTCTTCAGTTCTGAGAACATTGTCAAATGAAATGGAAGCAATAGGTTTGTCTACTCTTCCATGCATATCAACAAAAACATTCATACTTACTGGAACATCTTCAAATATGAAAACCATATTATGTGCATCAAGGCTATCCTTTTGTTCATCAAACAATTCTGATTTGGTTTTATTAACCTTCAGGAAATTTGCTTGAGGACTATCATTTTGACTTTCAAATGAATGAAGGGAAATAAGTTCCTTCTTATAATCTTCTTGAAAATGTGAAAAGATAACAACATGAACTATTTAAGAGTCTAGATTTCCCATGGATGCATTTTCAAAACTATGATTTTCAAAGGAATCAAATAAACCAACTACCTCTTCATTATCTTTTTGTATTTACGATTGAAAAGTGGCATACATTGTTTTGCTACTTTCCTGAAACTCTATGTCATTTGTTGGTTCACTACTTGAAGTCTCCATAGATGAATGTTTAGAATCCTCATCCATGTCTAGGGCACTTAGAATTTGAAAAACCACATCATTCATAGGGGAGGAAAGACAACTTTGAAACTCTTTGTCTTGCTGGAAATCCTGTTGAATATCTTCATCAAGTTAAGGAGAAGGAAAATGACTTTTAGCAACAATTTATTGATCAACTTCATTCTCGACCAAAGGAGGGGCTACTATTTTTTGTTGGGATGAATATTCATAAAAGGGTTTCTATGATTTCATCATTCATAAACTCTTCATTACCAAAAAAAATTTTAAGGTACTTAATGAAATGTTCACAAAATTCACAACAATCTTTAAACACCAAGAATGAAGGATTAGATTCTCCATAATGATTAAAGAATGTTATGTGAAAATCGTTAAGAGAGTATAAGTTACCTGGTTTTAAACCTTCATACCATAATCTTTCTTTCCCCTCTAAAGTAGCCATAAACATTTTCATCAAATAATCCTCATGAAATTCAACCCCCAGCTTACATATGTGCATGTGAAATATAATTAAGTGCAAGGCATCATCGTTTCCTTTCCCATCTTTGAATTTAGGAAAATATTTTTTCCAATCTATGTGAGGTATACGATTTGGAAATCTAGGAATATGAGAGAGATTCATTGGAGCATACCTTGCATATCTGCGATCCATCTTGAAGCAGTGGAGTCATCAATAAAATATTTAGGCTACTGACTCTTTGGATAGTGGATTCGCCATGAAAATTTTGAATTCTAGATTCTTTAAAATGGAGTTGCCCAGTGAATGTTGTACAATATTTCTGTGTCTGAATACTTTTCACCATCAGTACTCATATCTGAACTTTGTTGTTTATCCCAGGGAAGATTTCACCTTCGCTCCCTGACAACGATGCCAAAATGTTAGCACTCTATAAATTTGTTTAGTTGATAAAAAAAATCACATAGGTAACCTACAAACCAACTTTAGGTTGGATTCTGACCCTTCCAACTAGAGAGGTCTCTCTCAAACATGTAAAGACTGAAAATACTCAAAAAGATCTGGAAATGAGCACATAGAGGTCAGATTCTGCAATAGGATAGGTTTGTTTATGTTTTTAAAAGGGTTGGTAGGACAAACAAGAGGAAGAAAACATTAGGCAATGGGATCAAATATTGATATATACTATGAATATTAATACAACTAATGTACTCCTGGGGGAACAGAGGAAAAATAAGCATATCCTTCAACAATAAATAGTATTCATATGATGGAAAGACAGAAAGAGAAAAACCAATTACAAATCAAAGATCAAGCAAAAATGAATTCTCGATTGTAAATTTAGAAGAAATAGCATAAGGCTGACTACAATGAACAAAGCACTTAACAAAGAGTGAATTTTGGACCTATAATCATTAAAAATGACAACTGCACTAACCATATGAAAGGAGCATCTATCAAGGATGAATTTCAATCATGTACTCTTAGCTATTCTTATAAGAAATAACACACATGAAATGAATGTGAAATAGAGGAAAACACACTATAGAATACTCCATGATGAATCTCAGCTATCACAGAGCATTGTACTCTTGTATTAATTCATAAGAACATTTTGAGAAATTTACACATAGTCCCTTCGCCTTCCTGGTGGAAAGTGCCCCCCCTTTATCTAGCAATGAAATATATAGCACTCAAGACTCTTTCCAGATCACAATTTCAAACTCAAACCCCTTTCCCAAAATAGAAACAATTACAAATAGAACATGACACGTTTTAACTGATCTTCTATTTTTCAGGAGAAAAAATAGGCTTCAAAATGCCACCTGTAATTCTCAAACTGTAATAGTTGTGTAAAATATGAGAGCGGTGTTTTTAGATAAGATCTTTCTAAATAAAAACCTCTCTCAGTTTCTTGAAATTCATCTTCAGCTAGCCGAAATACGTGTCACAAAAACATGTCTCGAACATGAAATCATAACTAAAAAATATGGCTCCAAGATTCCTTTGAATCTCCTAATCCATGACACCTATGTGAAAAATGAAAAAGTTTAATGTTCTAGGGTTCTAGGGTTCGTGCTTGACAATAACCTCCTTTGAATTTTGAAAACTCATTTTGGTTCATCCGGAAATTGTCCTGTAAGTCTCAACTACTGTGGAAATTGACTGCCACATCCTCTTTGAAATGTCACTTGTTATTTTTTCAAATCTAATTTTATTTATCCATATTCTCCTTAAATATTTGGGAATAATATATTTGAATAAAAATAATTCCCAAATGTTTTTTATCCTATAAAATTAAATTTCCATAATTTAATTCATTCCCGAGGCTTTGAAAAAACATTTATTGCTTGCTTCCCATGGTTTGGAAAACCATGTCTTGTTTTTCCCAATTTACCATTTCACTGTGAAAACTATTTACTGGTTTGTTTCCCATGGTTTTGAAAACCATGTCTTGGAAACCATCTTGGTAAACTATGAAAATATCCCTTGATCTTCCCCTTTTACTTCTGTAAAAACCTTGGATAAATAATTGTCCAAATCTTCCATCCACGTACATTTTCTTCTTTATGATTCTTTTCCATAGCAATAAACATTAATTTGTTTTCTCTGTAAAATTTCAATTTTACCTCTGTAAAAACTTTTCACCCTGAGGAAAAATTTCATTTATTGGAAATTCCATAATTATTATTGAAACACACTACTAGAAAATATGTCGCACATAAACCATATAATAAATGTTTGCAAGATTATTTCGGGCTTGGGAGGAGTGGTCTTCACACCACTCTTACCTTCGAAATGCATCATTTAAGGACACTTACTCTAACTTAAAACCTGGTGGTTTGGATTTCGGCTCACCTTAAAAATTAACCCCCATTTACTTTCAACCCCCGAAATGTATATGTGCCCTCCATCCACCCTTTGAATTTTCCAGTTAGATTAATATTCGTACCAATGATTTGATGTGAGGTCATGAATTAAATATTGGATTAAATATTGGATTAAATATTGATATAAATATTTTAATATAAAAATATTTATATTAATAATTATTAACCTTTTTGCCATTTTTCTAAGGACTTTGGGCATATGAGGCTCATCACATGAATTTGTGGATAGGATAAGGGTGCTTAAGTTTAATAAAAGGAATATTTTTAATTTTCAACAAGAATATGATAATAAGGGTAAAAATGAATGAAGTGATGGAACCGAGGGATTTAGATAAGCTTTAAGGCTAGATATAGGTTTGGGATATTTTCCAATTTTTACTCGTGGAGGACATGACTATTTTGGATGATTATTCGAGTGAAGGATTTAGGTGATGGGAGCTTGACGGAATTGGTGAAAAAGTTTTAAAGCCTGAGTGGAAAGATAGCACAAGAAAAAGATGCTTTGGAAAAATTAACACTAATTAGCATGTGATAACAAAATGCAAAAATGGGAGGTCCTTTTACTTCTTATATCTTGTCTATCATTCCTTATTCCACGATGTCGATCCTTACGAATGTTTTTCTTATGGAAAACCTTTCTCTAACCTCTGGTGTTTCATTAGGAAAGAGTCAATTTTATAGTATGGGAAACCCCCTACACGAAGTTCCTTCTTCTGGGGGAAACATATATCCTCACATGAGTAACCCTTAAAATGTACTTTTATCTTCACAAGCAACTTCCTCAATGATGATTCCCTTAAAACCATTTATGAATCATTTGGGAGGAAGATACTATTATATGGAATAGGGCCATGGAATATACTAGAACCCTGGTTAGCCCGTGATCTCTCAAAACCAATATTTCCTCAAAGATTGGTCTCAGATGCCGCAACCATGGCTCCCTTTTCTAGCCACGCTAAATATTCCAGACTTGTCAAAAATAATGAATGACTTAGTGCGTCTTTATCCATCATGGTCCCCAGTCCCTACCAAGGTTCCCTCTAACATTCTGATGTTTGAGGGAAAGACTGGTGAGGACCTTAGTGATCATGTGACTAACTTTCACATTTGGTGTCAATCTAACTCCCCTAATCATGATTCTATTCGTTTGAGACTGTTTCAACGCACCCTTACAGAGGTTTCCTTGAAATGGTACATCGAGCTACCTGCAGGTGCTTATGGAAATTTCAATGAGATGGTGTTGGTTTTTATCAACCACTTCCAATTGTCAGTTCATTATGATGTTGACATAGAGATTTTATCATCTTTTCATCAATATAAATCCACCCACATCTCATATCATATTCAAGAGTGGTGTAGATGGAAGAGGTTCATTAAAGCATACATTCCTCCAGAGTTTTTGTTGGAATGGTTCCTCAAGTCCATATTGCCTTACATTTCAAAGAATGTTTCTACATCCGGAGTGACATCTGAGGAAGAGGCCATCTTTAAATCCCATTAGTTGGATCTAATATATGATCAATATGGTATGCTCTATGAAATCATTCCTGACACACCGCAGTTGAATTACGATCCTAGAAAAAATCCTCGGCCTCATGTTGATAGCATCATAGGCTCCGCAAATGAAAAAACTATAAAATAGGTGACCAACTAGCTCAAATATTTATCTCTCAACTTGTATACAATAGGAAAAGCTACACCTTCGTCCTCACCCACCCAATCGATAGATGTACATTCTGTGTAGTCGATGAACCCAAAAGGTAACCAACAACCTAGAGGGAACAAAAATAAAAGTCATAATAATAATCATAAGGGTGGGAATAATAATAATAATAATAAAAGCAAGGATGACCACAATAATTATAAATCTAATAATAATGTTGGTGAGGGAAAGAAAGAAAAGAGGAAGGTGAAATTTCCATGTAAAATGTGTAAAGAAGATCACATTACCCACTCGTGCCCCAAAATTGAGGAAGCCCGAGGATTATAGCACAGTATCCTACTGTGTCGACTACTCCCTTTCCACATAATCAAAATATGACCTTGGGAGCCACCAGCACCGGAAATACGTTGAGTGGAGGTCAAGATCCCTCGGCACATGATGGTGGCCATCAATGCATCAATATGGTTTGATTTGAGGTTAGTGTAGCAACTAGGACTCAGGATTATGGTTCTTCACAACTTGTTGTAGGTCCAGAGCCTCCTCCTTTGGAAACACCTTTGCAGATTGATAAGCCTAAACCTCCTTCTCTCATTTCGAAAGAAGTCCTTAAGCACTCTGTTCATAATCATAATGCTAGAGCCACCTAAAATTACTCAAGTGTAGACTATTTGGGCCAAACAACATGTGCGATGTAGGCTTTATAGGTACTCCAGACATGTCCAACACTGAGGAATTCCTTGCTATCTACATTGGGAGCTCTAGACTCAAGTGGATCAAAGGTTATAAAGTTCAATGTTTTGGATATCAAGCCTCACTTTCCTTACCATGGGGCATTTAAAATATATGTGTAGGGTATGCATATCACCATCAAACGTACCGTCATTGATGAAGGCACTTCAACATCTGTAATGCCTCTATCTTGGTGGAAATCCATTGGCTCTTTGTCGCTTTCCCAGTCCATGACCATGTTAACTTCATTTGATGGATGTTTTTTCAGACCCCATGGTATCCTTCCCACTTTTCCGATCCAGTTAGGTGGTAATACTATGGAGATCAAGATCGAGGTGGTTGATGCATCTCTCAACTATAATCATTTACTGGGGCATAATTGGACTTATGCTATGACATCCATTGCGTCGTCTCTCTTATGTGTTTTGTGATTTCCTTGTGAAGGGAATATTGTGACAATTGACCAATTTTGTTTTGTGCATCCTAGTTCTTCTGCATTAGTGGGACCTTTGGTCCCCATTATTGATGATTATCAGCAGGAAACTGAGAACATTGGTGTCAGAATGTATTCCTCCTTGATGGGACCTTTTTATTTCTCAACACCAATCTCATACATTAGTTCCATATCCAGTGATTCTTCATCGTCATTAAGGTCCTTCCTTTCCATACTTCATATCTTAAGGACCCATGGACCCTGCCTTATCTAGCCATGTTGTACAAAGGTCACTTGCACATTTGGATGGTGATGCCTATTTCTGTAGTAGATATTGTGTATCAGGCTATACAAAAAGCTATTGTCGATCCAGATCCTTTCTCCTCATAGATCGAAGAGGTGGATCCTGCCTTAGATCCCATATGGGATGCACACTCATATAGTTCACATGACTACCTCGACGATACTTTATCCTCAGTTGAATCCATCTTAAAGGCCATGTACGGTCCTAATAAACCTTGGGATGACCTTCATCACAAATATTTTTTTCTCCCAGAGCTTTAGAGGATTGGACATGATGAGTTTAGGTCCACCCTGAGTGAGATGGTTGTTCACTTCATGCTTCCATTAGATAATCATGGTATATATGTTGAAGGAAACATGGAGAAAATTTCCCCTACCTTCAATATTGACATCTATCGAAGCCTTGGTAATATCAAAAACATATATATTGGTGTATATTGTTCACCTAAATACATTCATATTTACACCAATCTCTTTAATGAATTCCGAGATGTATTTGCTTGGTCATATGAAGAGATTCCAGGGATCGACCCTAGTATTGCTGAACATGAAATTAAAAATTGTCTGAATGATAAGCCCATTCGACAACGAATTAGGGCTATAAATCCTAGGAAGATCCCCACTATTATGGTAGAAGTGGAGAATTTTATTAACATTGGATTCATCTACCTAGTTCCATTGACTGAATCATTTGTCTATGTATGGATTTTAGGGACCTGAATAAATCCTGTCATAAATATAGCTTCCCCACTCTACTTATTGATCATATTATTGATGAGTGTGCATAAAGAAAGTTATTTTATTTCATGGATAATTTTTCAGGTTATAATTGTTGTCCCTTGACCAAGTTTTGGGAGTTTCTTGGTCATGTTGACCTATTTTGGGACATCGATAGCCTTTCAAAGGAGGAGCGAAAGACGAAGTGGATATCGCAGGATCTCAGCCCCCTTTTGGGCCCCTTTTTGGGTTTTTGGGCCCCTTTTTGGGTTTTTGGGCCCCTTTTTGGGTTTTTGGGAATATGTAATGGGACTGGGATGTCGGCCCAAGGGTTTACCCATGTGTAGGCCTATTTTGTAATATATATATATATAGATGTCTAGGCCATATGGAGGAGTAGGAGAATAATGCATCTATGCGATGTGAATGTATGCTAAGTGCGAGTAGAGTCTGTAAGTGCTTTGTGAATTACTGTAAGATACTTGCAGAGCTAAGTGCAGGTCCTTGTAGCAGATTGTGGACGGCTTAGTGCTGTAACACAAAGAAGAAGGATCTCGCGAGCTGCATAGATCCTCTGTCCTGTGCGAAGTAAGGGTTTTGAAGGCTTTGTGCTTGTAATTAATTGAATGAAGATAATACAAAAAAAGAGTTGGTGGATGTAGCCCCAGGGTGGGGGTGAACCACATAAACACTGTGTTATGTTCTTTGTGCTTTGTCTTGATGTGTTCACATGTTATTTGCTAAGTGCTTTGATATGTTTAGATAGATATACTTCTTCTTTGTGCTTATGATATGTGAGAATATAGATCCGATCAAGATAGTCATGCTTAGTGCTTGATATGCTCATCTGATCCATTTATATGTTGAGTGCTTAAATATTATAGATTAGTGTGAATGTTGTGAAGCTCTATTTTATCAAAAAAGTGAATAGTGATTTCATATCGAGGGACTGATGGTGCTAAGAGATGTATTAAGTGTTATAATCACAGATCTGTGTCCCAGCTAAGGTTGCAGACACCTTAGTCTTGCAACCACCCTTGCCTCTACCTCGGGTGAGACTTCATATGCTTCACAAGTGTTGCTGAAAGGGTCGGTAGTTAGGGCTTTGTTGGTGCATTGTTGTAGAGTTGAAACCTGGTTCTTCTCTTGTGCCAACAAATGGTTCCATTTATGGGACAAGAGGCCACAACAAAGTAGCAATTCGAAGAAAATCAAGCCAGGATCGAGGCGTTTGAGGTAGAATTTCTCAGATTAGAGTGACTTGGGACGAGTCACGGGTGAGTGGTGGGGGCCTGTTGTCCCTTGACCAATTTTTGGGAGTTTCTTGGTCATGTTGACCTATTTTGGGACTTCGACAGCCTGTCGAAGAAGGAGTGCAAGATGAAGAGGAGATCACGGGATCTCAACCCCCTTTTGGGCCCCTTTTTGGTTTTTTGGGAATATGTAACAGGAATGGGATGTCGGCCCATGTGTTTACCCATGTGTAGGCCTATTTTGTAATATATATATATATATATATATATATATATATATGTCTAGGCCATATGGAGGAGTAGGAGAATAGTGCATCTATGTGATGTGAATGTATGCTAAGTGCGAGTAGAGTCTATAAGAACTTTGTGCATGACTGTAAGAGACTTGTAGAGCTAAGTGCAGGTTCTTGTAGTAGATTGTGGAGAGATTAGTGTTGTAACATAAGGAAGAAGAATCTAGTGAGATGCACAGATCTTCTTTCCTATGCAAAGTAAGGTTTTTGAAGGCTTTGTGCTTGTAACTGATTGACTGAAGACAATAAAGAAGAAGAGTTGATGGATGTATCCCTAGGGTGGGGGTGAACCACGTAAACACTATGTTATGTTCTTTTTGCTTTGTCTTGATGTGTTCACATGTTATTTTCTAAGTGCTTTGATATGTTTAGATAGATCTACTTCTACTTTGTGCTTATGATATGTGAGAATATTATATCTGATCAAGATAGTCATTGTTAGTGCTTGATATGCTCATCTGATCCATTTATATGTTGAGTGCTTAAATACTGTAGATTAGTGTGAATGTTGTGAAGCTCTGCTTTATCAGCGAAGTGAATAGTGATTTCTTATCGAGGGATTGACAGTGCTAAGAGCTGTATTAAGTGTTATAATCACATATCTGTGTCCCAAATAAGGTTGCAGACACCTGATTCTTGCAACCACCCCTGCCTCTACCTCGAGTGATACTTCATCTGATTCTCAGGTGTTGCCAAAAGGGCTAGTAGTTAGGGCTTTGTTGGTGTGTTGTTGTAGCATTGAACCCTAGGTCTACCCCTGTGCCAAAAAATGGCTCCATTGCTAGGACCTGAAACTGTGATTGCTGGGAATTGAGGAAGAAGAAGTTTTGTGCAAAGATTCCACTTGGGATTGTGAAATCTCTATGCGTAGATCTGTGCCCTAGTGCACAGTATTATAATTGACTTATAAAGCTCCGTGCTAAAATAAAGAAGCCCGATCTTAATAAAAGAGGTCAGATCTAAAGGAAAGAAGCAAGATCTGAAAGATTTGTTCTCTAAGAAAGGTAAAAGTGAGAATTTATGATTAAAAGAGGTAAGATGTGAAAGCTCTGTGCTCCGATAAAGATAAGAATAGTTAAAAATTTTAGATCTATAAGATCTGTGCTCTGTAGAATTAAGATAAGTGGAAATTTTTGTTTCTAGAGTATGGATCTAGGTGTGTTTAAAATGTTTTGTCCTAGTTTGAAAACTAGGGTGTTGATAGATGAAAGAAGATTTGATATTAATAGATCTGACAAGAATAGTGAAAGATATGTTATACCTATGCATAGAAAGAATGTTTGCACTAAAAAATGGATTCAAGATCCCAAAAATAATTTATTGCAGGTTATATCTTATGATCCTAATGCGTAGTACATAAGAGGCTGGGGATCATTTAAAAGAAAGAGAGGATTAACCCTCTGTTATAGTTGCAGAAAACTGGGACATCTTTCTAAAGAATTCCCTGGGAGAAGACCTAGTTGTCTTTGTTGCAAATCTATGGACCATGAAGTGTTGGATTTCCCCATAATGATTACTAAGCTTAAAGGAATGAATCTGAATCAAGAAAACCCTAAGGCAAATCCAGAGGCTATAGCATAACCCTAGGAAGAATCAGATAAAATATTGCTACAAATGAGATAAACCTTGAATGACCACCGACATGTCAGATTATCAGAGATATTCAAAGGAAAATAATGCATCGAACCAAGAATAGGATACTTTGACATTGACTGTGTTCTAGATGAAGAAACACATGCAAATATCATGACAGAGAGAACTTGAGAAGCTATAGGGAGGCCTGTTATGATTCCTTCATTAGGAGGACTACAGTTATTCAGAGGAAAATTGGTAAACCTATGTGGAAGGCTCGCTCAGATACCTATGACCGTCAATGGAACTTCGATAGAGGAAAATGTTGAGAATATTAAATTTGCTGAAGACCGCACCCTGTTTACCATGTTAATAGGAAAACCTTGGATTGACAGAGATCAATCCAGATGAAAGAAAGAAGAAGAATTCTTAGAGCAGAAGAAATAGGATTTAAAAGATTGTATGACTAGGAGGATCACACACTTGATCAAAGAATAGGAGAACAGATCAAAGCTATTTACCACTAGAAACCCAGATGTCAAAGCTGCAAGAACATTAGAAGACTCACAGGAGACTGAAGTACCTATCTCGGATAAAGAAGAGGTGTTACCCATGAGTCCTAGGAGAGAATATCAACAACGCAAAGTAAATAAAACCACAAAAGATAAGAATCAGAATGGGAAACGAATTATTGAGACAAATCTCACTGGAAAGAAGGCTAGGAAGCAAAGTAATAAGAGAGATAAGTTGCAGAAGGTTCCAGAAGGAACTTCGCAGACAAAAAAATTGTAGAATTGGAGCTTCGTCGGGATATCAGAACAACGAAACATGGCACTTCGCCATGGAAAAGCAATATATTCGTTGGGGATATTATAACCGTTTGATTGACGCTCCAAATGGGCAGAAAGGAAATAAAGGTCCATCATTAGACAGAGAGCAGTGTAGTGCACCTAGCCTATCAATTGATCGCATGAAAGTTAGTTCGCAAGAACCGACCCACCCAAGTGACTGTATTTGTAGTCGACCTCGTAGGAAAGTGCGTGGAGGGCCTACAAATGAATTGGGTGAAGTACCTTGTAAACCAGCTGGAATTGGACTATAGGGAAGCGCAGGACCAAGGATATGAGTTCCATTTCAGTTGTCTTCACATCTTGATCGCTTTTATCGCATGGGATATGCCGGAAGGTGCGTCCTTCTCGGACATCGAGCCCTTTGAACCTTTGGCCACAAAGTTTAGTACACTGTGGTACTCCAGTGAAATGAACAAGAAATGGAAATCGAATGTCATCTTCCACACTTATTACAACTAGTTGAAGACAACCATCCAGTATGAGCCTCGTATAACCTTAAACACTTTCCACAGGTTCAGGCCCTTGATGAAATTCAACGCAGACTGCCATTTCATCTATATCATAGCACACGCTGATGAGAATAAACAACAACTGCAGTCATACTACAAGATGATGGAGGAAGACTTAGAAGATATTACTAAGGAATGGTCGGTAGACCTCCTCATCTCAGCAAACCCTGTGAAGATGTCCGACTTAGATAGTGAAGAATAAGTGCATGATACACCTAGACCTATCAAGATAAATAAGAATGAAGAGGTCCATGATTTATACAACGCATCCGTGAACACTGATTCCATCTTAGCAGAGAAAGGAGGAGATGGTGGAGAGATAGATGGAACGGAAGTTGAGCAGAAGAAAGGTGAGGTTACACTTCTTAGAGATGAGGAGGACCCCTCGAATAAAAGGAAGGTTTCCCCTCTGAAACCTTCTTCAAGGAAGAAATCAAAAGAAACCAGGACCAAATTCGAGACCACCCTCACCTCAGACGACTTCGACTTCATCGTCGTAGCATTGAATGATGCTTTGCTGGAGATATCAAAGAAGAAAGAAACTAAGAAGGAGGATGTTTTCAATCGGATCAAGGTTGAAATTCAAGGAGTGCAGTAGGAACTATAGTCCAGGGGTGCAGTTTCCACTGCGCCTCTTCCATCAAAAACACCAGAACTGGGAGATGAGATGACTCAACTCCATCGGATCATTGATACAGTCAAAGCTCTCCTTCGATGAGCATAGGAGGAAATAGCACAAGCCACCTAGGCTTTAGCACAATCACATGAATACCTTCTAGAGAAGCGTAGTATTGTAGAACGAGAGAAGCTCGCCCTCCAGGTAAAGTTTGATGAAGAAAAATCTCAACTGCATAAAGAAAAGGAGCAGTTGCTCACATAGAAACTCAAAGTAAAGGAAAGAGTCACTAGAGCACTTCAGTTTGTGACAGTCATTGAAGTAAAGGCTGAAGAGAGAGTTCCACAGTAGGTGGAACAACTTGAAGAAGTAATCCAACATCTCCAACAATGCATAGCAAACTTGGAGCTCCACACTATGCTCGAGACCCCTCAATATATAAGAGACCTAAGGGAAGCAACTGCCCATAGTGCAGATGATAGATTAAAATATCTTTCATTGGAATGCAAGCAGTTGAGTAACCGCAATGCCCAGACATATGAAAACCTCACTGAGAACCTGGAGTTACAGACACTGGAGTTGTAGCTCCAAGAAGAGAAGTAGCATGCAGATACACTACATGCATAGCTGAAGGCATTATCAACTCTAGAAAGAATGAATATGTCTCAAGAACAATGAAAATCTCAGCAACAGATCCATATGCTTCAAAGAAAAGTGATGGAAGTCACTCAACGACTTCAAACTGTGCAAGATAAGGCATGCCAGTTGTTTATAGAGGTTGAAATATGAGGAGAAGAGTTAGAACAGGTTGTCACCGTAGCAGAACAATGCCTAGAAGTGCCAGTGAATGACACAATAATCCAAGAGTTCTTTGAAGAAGAGGCCACAGTAAAGAATCAAGTTGAAGCATCCCGAGCCAAGCGCAAGGCGTTTGAGGTAGAATTTATTATATCAGAGTGACTTGGGATGAGTCATGGGTGAGTGTTGGGGGCCTGTTGGACCTTGACCAATTTTTGGGAGTTTCTTGGTCATGTTGACCTATTTTGGGACTTCGACAGCCTGGTGAAGGAGGAGCACAAGATGAAGTGAAGATAATGGGATCTTGGCCCCCTTTTGGGCCCCTTTTTTGGGTTTTTGGGAATATGTAACGGGAATGGGATGTCAGCCCATGGGTTTACCCATGTGTAGGCCTATTTTGTAATATATATATAGATGTCTAGGCCATATGGAGGAGTAGGATAATAGTGCATATATGTAATGTGAATTTATGCTAAGTGTGAGTAGAGTCTGTAAGCGCTTTGTGCATGATTGTAAGATACTTGCAGAGCTAAGTGTAGGTCCTTGTAGCAGATTGTGGAGGGCTTAGTTGTATAACACAAGGAAGAAGGATCAAGCGAGTTGTACAGATCTTCTGTTCTGTGTGGAGTAAGGGTTTTGAAGGATTTGTGCTTGTAACTGATTGAATGAATACAATAAAGAAAAATAGTTGGTGGATGTAGCCCCAACATGGGGGTGAACCATGTAAACGTTGTGTTATGTGCTTTGTGCTTTGTCTTGATGTGTTCACATGTTATTTGCTAAGTTCTTTGATATGTTTAGATAGATCTACTTCTGCTTTGTGCTTATGATATGTGAGAATATTAGATATGATCAAGATATTCATGCTTAGTGCTTGATATGCTCATCTGATCCATTTATATGTTGAGTGCTTAAATACTATAGATTAGTGTGAATGTTGCGAAGCTCTATTTTATCAACGAAGTGAATAGTGATTGCATATCGAGGGACTAACAGTGCTAAGAGCTATATTAAGTGTTATAATCACAGATCTGTTTCCTAACTAAGGTTGCAGACACCTGAGTCTTGCTACCACCCCTTCCTGTAGCTTGGGTGAGACTTCATATTCTTCGTAGGTGTTTCCGAAAGGGCCGGTAGTTAGGGATTTGTTGGTGTGTTGTTGTAGCATTGAACCCTAGGTCTGCCCCTGTGCCAAAAATAATCAAATTCAAATTAAACCTGAGGATCAACATACGACGACGTTCGTTTGTCCTTGGGGTACATTTTCATACCTAAAAATTCCTTTCGGTATTAAAAATTCTAGAGAAACGTTTCAACATGCCATGACGTTCACGTTTCACGAGCTTAAGAATATAGTCGAATCCTATCTAGAAGATCTCACTGCTCATTCTCGCAATAGAGTTGATCATCTGACTCACCTTCGACTAGTATTTGAAAGATGTCGCTATTATTTCATTCGGTTGAACCCTCACAAATGCATATTTTGTGTTAGTTCTGGATGAATTTTATTATTCATAGCTTCTCAACATGGGATCATGGTGGACCCCATGAAATTTGAGGCAATACTTCTATTTCCTCCCTCGCACAATATTCGACAACTTCATGGTTTACAGAGGAAGGCTAAATTCCTGCATCGTTTCATAGCTAACTATGCCAATATAACTAAGGGTTTCAAGTGTCTCTTGAAAAATTATACTCTTTTCATATGGCATGATCGATCCTAGGATTCGTTTGATTCTCTTAATAAATCCCCGGTATCGATACCTCTACTGAAGCCCCCAGATTATAGTAGATATTTCCTGCTTTATATTTTTGTGTCCAAAGGGAAGATTGGTATGGTTCTTGTTCATGAATATGATGAGCTCCATGATGATTTTATATATTACCTTAGCTGAAATCTAATTGGTCAAGAACTTAAGTACTCTCACGTAGAGAAGCTATCCTTAGCAGTCTTGCATGCGATTCAAAGATTACGTAACTATATATTACTCTACAAGACACTTGTGATTATTGATATCAATCCATTTCAATATGTAGTTACAAGGTGTATCATAGGGGGGAAATACAATAAATGGATTGTTATTTTATGGGATTTTGATCTTTATTTTACCTCCATGAAATCTAAGAAATCACTAATTTTTGTGGAACTGATGTTAGACTTCCCTAGGCAAGATGAGTATATTTTTCATGATGATTCATTCGTTGATGAAAACATATTCCTTATCTCATATTCGGATCCATGGTATGGAGATATTCTAATATACCTTCAAACTATGAAGCTTCCCCAACATATTTCGAGAGACGATCGACGACGTATATGCCTTCAGGCCAAAAACTACCTCATTATCAGTGACACATTGTATCGTCGAGGGGTGGATGTTATTTTTCATCATTGATTGACTCATGAGAAGGATGAATCCATTCTCAATGAATTCCATATTGGGGCATGTGGTGGTCACTAATTTGGGCTTGAGACAACCCAAAATATATTGCAAGCTAGTTATTTTTGGCTGTCAATTTTAAAGATTGCGTAGAAGCGGTCAAGAAGTGTCACCCTTTCCAAGTGTTCGCTCATAATATGAACTCGAACCCTACCCCTATTCACCCAGTCATTACCATCGGTCCCTTCAGAAAGTTGGGGGTGGACTTCATGGACTAAAACCTAGCCTAGACTAGGGGGCATCATCATATTATCATGGTTGTGGATTATTTTACTAAGTGGGTTGAGGCCATTCTTACCATTAAATCCAATAGTGATACTGCAACACTTTTCTTATTCAATCTAATTATAGAATGGTTCAAAATCCTGAAGGATATTGTCACTAAACATGGAAGTCACGTTTAGAATGAGATGATGATAGAGTTAGCATCAAAACTGGGGTTTAAACATGATCATTCCTCACCCTACTATCCCCAGGAAAATGGACAAGTAGTGGTCGTGAATAAAGCTCTTCAAGACATTTTGAAAAAAATTGTCAGGTAGAGTAATTATAATTAGTGCGTGATGCTTTACCTGACACTATGGGCATACTAAACCACAGTAAATACTTCCACCATTTTCTCACCATTTCATTTTGGCCATGGAGTGGAGTTGATCCTTCCTATTGAATGTGAAATCCCTTCCCTTAAGTTGGAAGTCGAGATCCTACCTAACATGATCGATCTCAAACAACACCTCTTACTCTTAGAGTAGCTTGATGAGTAGTTTCAATATGCCACTATAGATATAGAGGAAAATAAAATACATGTTAAGGTCCACTACAATAATTCTGTCTATCCCTAGAAGCACGTTGAGGGTGACTTGGTTCTTATTTATGACCAATCTAAGGAACCATTGGGGGCAAGAAAATTTGATCCCATGTGACACAGTCCTTACATCATGAGATGTGACCTCAAAAAAGGATCCTACAAGTTAGAATATA
>JASDQU010310320.1:25071-46222 GCA_032191745.1 Picea mariana
AGGCGATATGGAGGAGTAGGAGACTAGTGCATCTATGTGATGTGAATGTATGCTAAGTGCGAGTAGAGTCTGTAAGCACTTTGTGCATGACTGTAAGAGACTTACAGAGCTAAGTGCAAGTTATTGTAGTAGATTGTGGAGGGATTAGTGTTGTAACACAAGAAAGAAGGATCTAGCGAGATGCACAGATCTTCTGTCCTATGCGGAGTAAGGGTTTTGAAGTCTTTGTGCTTGTGACTAATTAACTAAAGACAATAAAGAAGAAGAGTTTGTGGACGTATCCCTAGGGTGGGGGTGAATCACGTAAACACTGTGTTATGTTCTTTGTGCTTTGTCTTGATGTGTTCACATGTTATTTTTTAAGTGCTTTGATATGTTTAGATAGATCTACTTCTGCTTTGT
Organism: Picea mariana; assembly: GCA_032191745.1. Classification (NCBI taxonomy): domain Eukaryota; kingdom Viridiplantae; phylum Streptophyta; class Pinopsida; order Pinales; family Pinaceae; genus Picea; species Picea mariana. Next base: position 25,474 of record JASDQU010310320.1, read on the forward strand.
GCTTATGATATGTGAAAATATTATATCTGATCAAGATAGTCATGCTTAGTGCTTGATATGCTCATCTGATCCATTTATATGTTGAGTGCCTAAATACTGTAGATTAGTGTAAATGTTGCGAAGCTCTGTTTTATAAGTGAAGTGAATAGTGATTGCATATTGAGGGATTGATAGTGCTAAGAGATATATTAAGTGTTATAATCACATATATGTGTCCCAAATAAGGTTGCAAACACCTGAGTCTTGCAACCACCCCTACCTCTACCTCGAGTGATACTTCATCTGCTTCTTAGGTGTTTCCAAAAGGGCTAGTAGCTAGGGCTTTGTTGGTGCATTTTTGTAGTATTGAACCCTGGGTCTAACCCTGTGCCAAAAAATGGTTCCTTTGCTGGGACCTGAAACTGTGATTGCTGGGAACTGAGGAAGAAGAAGTTTTGTGAAAAGATTCAACATGGGATTGTGAAATCTCTATGTGTAGATCTGTGCCCTAGTGCACAGTATTATAATTGACTTATAAATCTCTGTGCTAAAATAAAGAAGCCCAATCTGAATAAAAGAGGTCGGATCTGAAGGAAAGAAGAAAGATCTAAAAGCTTTGTTCTCTAAGAAAGGTAAAAGTGAGAATTGTTTATTAAAAGAGGTAAGATCTGAAAGCTCTGTGCTCTGATAAAGATAAGAATAGTTAAAAGTTTTAGATATGGAAGATTTGTTCTCTCTAGAAGTAAGATAAGTGGAAATTTTTGTTTCTAGAGTATGGATCTAGGTGTGTTTAAAATGTTTTGTCCTAGTTTGAAAACTAGGGTGTTGATAGATGAAAGAAGATTTGATATTAATAGATCTGACAAGAATAGTGAAAGATATGTTATACCTATGCATAGAAAGAATTTTTCACTAACAAATGGATGCAGGATCCCAGAAATAATTTATTGCAGGTTATATCTTATGATCCTAATGCGTAGTACATAAGAGGTTGGGGATCATTTAAAAGAAAGAGAGGATTAACCCTCTGTTATAGCTGCAGAAAACTGGGACATCTTTCTAAAGAATTCCCTGGGAAAAGACCTAGCTGTCTTTGTTGCAAATCTATGGACCATGAAGTGTTGGATTTCCCCATAATGATTACTAAGCTTGAAGGAATGAATCTGAATCAAGAAAACCCTAAGGAAAATCCAGAGGCTATAGTATAACCCCAGGAAGAATCAGATAAAATATTGCTACAAATTAGAGAAACCTTGAATAACCACCAACATGCTAGATTATTAGAGATATTCAAAGGAAAATAATGCATCGAACCAAGAATAGGATACTTCGACATTGACTGTGTTCTAGATGAAGAAATACATGTGAATATCATGACAGAGGGAACTTGGGAAGCTATAGGGAGGCCTGTTATGATTCCTTCATTAGGAGGACTACGATTATTCAGAGGAAAACTGGTAAACCTGTGTGGAAGGCTAGTTCAGATACCTATGACTGTCAATGGAACTTCGATAGAGGAAGATGTTGAGATTATTAAATTTTCTAAAGACTGCGCCCCATTTACCATGTTAATAGGAAAACCTTGGATTGACAAAGATCAATCCAGATGAAAGAAAGAAGAAGAATTCTTAGAGCAGAAGAAATAGGATTTAAAAGATTGCATGACCAGGAGGATCACACACTTGATTGAAGAAAAGGAGAACAGATCAAATCTATTTACCACTAGAAACCCAAGTGTCAAAGCTGTAAGAACATTAGAAGACTCACCGGAGACTGNACAAAAGATAAGAATCAGAATGGGAAATGAACTACCGAGACAAATCTCACTCGAAAGAAGGCTAGGAAGCAAAGTAAGAAGAGAGCTATGTTGCAAAAGGTTCCAGAAGGAACTTTGCAGACAGAAAAAATGCAGAATTGGAGCTTCGCCGGGATATCAAAACAATGAAACATGGCACTTTGACATGGCAAAGAAATATAGTCGTTGGGGATATTATAACCATTCAATTGATGCTCCAAATGGGTAGAAAGGAAATAAAGGTCCATCATTAGACAGAGAGAGGTGCAGTGCTCCTATCCTATCAATTGATCGCATGAAAGTTAGTTCGTAAGAACCGACCCACCCAAGTGACTGGATTTGTAGTCGACCTCGTAGGAAATTGCGTAGAGGGCCTACAAATGAATTGGGTGAAGTACCTCTTAAACCAGATGGAATTGGACTACAGGGAAGCGCAGGACCAAGGATATGAGTTCCACTTCATCCGTCTTCTCATCTTGATTGCTTTTATCACATGGGATATGCCGGAAGGTGCGTCCTTCTTGGACATCGAGCCCTTTGAACCTTTGGCCACAAAGTTTAGTACACTGTGGTACTCCAGTTGCATGAACAAGAAATGGAAATCAAATGTCATCTTCCACACTTATTGCAACTAGTTGAAGACAACCATCCAGTCTGAGCCTCGTATAACCTTAAACACTCTCCACAGGTTCAGGCCCTTGATGAAATTTAGTGCAGACTGCCATTTCATCTATATCATAGTGCACGCTGATGAGAATAAACAATAGCTGCATTCATACTACAAGCTGATGGAGGAAGAATTAGAAGATATTACTAAGGAATGGTCGGTAGACCTCCTCATCTCAGCAAACCCTGTGGAGATGCCCAACTTAGATAGTGCAGAAGCAACACATGATACACCTAGACCTAGCAAGATAAAGAAGAATGAAGAGGTCCATGATTTATACAACGCATCTGTGAACACCGCTTCCATCTCAGTAGAGCAAGGAGGAGATGGTGGAGAGATAGATGGCACAGAAGTTGAGCAGAAGAAAGGTAAGGTTACACTTCTTAGAGATGAGGAGGGCCCCTCGAATAAAAGGAAGGTTTCCCCTCCAAAACCTTCTTCAAGGAAGAAATCAAAAGAAACTAGGACCAAATTTGAGACCACCCTCACCTCAAATGACTTCGACTTCATCGTTGCAACATTGAACGATGCTTCGCTGGAGATATCAGAGAAGAAAGAAGCTAAAAAGGAGGAGGTTTTCAATCGGATCAAGGTTGAAATTCAAGGAGTGCAATAGGCACTATAGTCTAGCCGTGCAGTTTCCACTACGCCTCTGCCATCGGAAACACCAGAATTGGGAGATGAGCTGGCTCAACTCCACCGGATCATTGATACAGTCGAAGCTCTCCTTCAACGAGCACAGGAGGAAATAGCACAAGCCACCTAGGCTTTAGCACAAGCACATGAATACCTTCCATAGAAGCACAGTACTGTAGAACGAGAGAAGCTTTCCCTCCAGGTAAAGTTTGATGAATAAAAAGCTCAACTGCATAAAGAAAAGGAACAGTTGCTCGCAGAGCAACTCGAAGTAAAGGAAAGAGTCACCAGAGCACTTCACTCTGTGACAGTCATTGAAGTAAAGGTTGAAGAAAGAGTTCCACATTAGGTGGAACAACTTGAAGAAGTAATCCAACATCTCCAACAGCGCATAGAAAACTTGGAGCTCCACACTATGCCTAAGACCCCTCAAGATATAAGAGACCTAAGAGAAGCAACTACCCATAGCGCAGTTGATAGATTAAAATCTCTTTCATTGGAGTGTAAGAAGTTGAGTAACTGCAGCGCCTAGACATATGAAAGCCTCACTGAGAACTTGGAGTTACAGACACTAGAGTCGCAACTCCAGGAAGAGAAGTAGCATGCGGATACACTACAGGCACAGTTGAAGGCCTTATCGAATCTAGAAAGAATGAAGAGGTCTCAAGAACAACGCAAAGCTCAGCAACAGATCCATATGCTTCAAAGAAAAGTGATGGAAGTCACTCAACGACTTCAAACTATGCAAGATAAGGCATGCTAGTTGTCTATAGAGGAAGAAATATGAGAATAAGAGTTAGAAAAGGTTGTCACCGCAAAAAAACAATGCCTAGAAGTGCAAGTGAACAACACAATAATCGAGGAGTTCTCTGAACAAGAGGCCACAGAAAAGAAGCAAGTTGAAGCATCCCGAGCCAAGCACAACGCGTACGAGGTAGAATTTATTATATCAGAGTGACTTGGGATGAGTCACGGGTGAGTGTTGAGGGCCTGTTAGCCCTTGACCAATTTTTGGGAGTTTCTTGGTCATGTTGACCTATTTTGGGACTTCGATAGCCCGGTGAAGGAGGAGCACAAGATGAAGTGAAGATAATGGGATATCGACCCCCTTTTGGGCCCCTTTTTGGGTTTTTGGGAATATGTAATGGGAATGGGATGTCGGCCCATGGGTTTACCCATGTGTAGGCCTATTTTGTAATATATATATAGATGTCTAGGCCATATGGAGGAGTAGGATAATAGTGCATATATGTGATATGAATTTATGCTAAGTATGAGTAGAGTCTATAATTTATTTGTGCATGATTGTAAGAGACTTGCAGAGCCAAGTGTAGGTCCTTGTAGCAGATTGTGGAGGGCTTAGTGTTGTAATGCAAGGAAAAAGGATCTAGCGAGTTGTGCAAATCTTCTGTCCTATGCGGAGTAAGGGTTTTGAAGGCTTTGTGCTTGTAACTGATTGAATGGATACAATAAAGAAGAATAGTTGGTGGATGTATCCCCAACGTGGGGGTGAACCATGTAAACGTTGTGTTATGTGCTTTGTGCTTTGTGCTTTGTCTTGATGTGTTCACATGTTATTTGCTAAGTTATTTGATATGTTTAGATAGATCTACTTCTGCTTTGTGCTTATGATATGTGAGAATATTAGATATGATCAAGATATTCATTCTTAGTGCTTGATATGCTCATTTGATCCATTTATATGTTGAGTGCTTAAATACTATAGATTAGTGTGAATGCTGCGAAGCTCTGTTTTATCAATGAAGTGAATAGTGATTACATATCGAGGGACTAACAGTGCTAAGAGCTATATTAAGTGTTATAATCACAGATCTATTTCCCAGCTAAGGTTGCAGACACCTAAGTCTTGCAACCACCCCTACCTCTAGATCGGGTGAGACTTCATCTTCTTCGCAGGTGTTTCCAAAAGGGCCGGTAGTTAGGGATTTGTTGGTGTGTTGTTGTAGCGTTGAACCCTGGGTCTGCCCCTATGCCAAAAATAATCAAATTCAAATTAAACTTGAGGATCAACATATGACGATGTTCATTTGTCCTTGGGGTACATTTTCATACCTAAAAATTCCTTTTGGTATTAAAAATTCCAGAGAAATGTTTCAACATGCCATGACGTTCACATTTCATGAGCTTAAGAATATAGTTGAATCCTATTTAGATGATTTCACTACTCATTCTCGCAGTAGAGTTGATCATCTAACTCACCTTCGACTAGTATTTGAAAGATGTCACTATTATCGCATTCGGTTGAACCCTCACAAATGCATATTTTGTGTTAGTTCTGGATGACTTTTATTATTCATAGTTTCTCAACATGGGATCATGGTGGACCCCATGAAATTTGAGGCAATGCTTCTATTTCCTCCCCTGCACAATATTCGACAGCTTCATGGTTTACAAGGGAAGGCTAAATTCCTGCATTGTTTCATAGCTAACTATGCCAATATAACTAAGGGTTTCAAGTGTCTCTTGAAAAATGATACTTTGTTCGTATGGCATGATCGATCCTAGAATTCGTTTGATTCTCTTAAGAAATCCCTGGTATCAATACCTCTACTGAAGCCCCCAGATTATAGTAGATATTTCCTGCTTTATATTTTTGTTTCCAAAGGGAAGATTGGTATGGTTATTATTCACGAATATGATGAGCTCCATGATAATTTTATAGATTACCTTAGCTGAAATCTAATTGGTCAAGAAATTAAGTACTCTCACGTAGAGAAGCTATCCTTAGCAGTCTTGCATGTGATTCAAAGATTACGTAACTATATATTACTCTGCAAGACCACTGTGATTATTGATATCAATCCATTTCAATATGTAGTTACAAGGTGTATCATAGGGGGGAAATACAATAAATGTTTTTGTGGAACTGATGTCAGACTTCCCTAGGCAAGATGAGTATATTTTTCATGATGATTCATTCGTTGATGAAAACATATTCCTTATCTCATATTCAGATCCATGGTATGGAGATATTCTAATATACCTTCAAACTATGAAGCTTCCCCATCATATTTCGAGAGACGATCGACGACGTATATGCCTTCAGGCCAAAAACTACCTCATTATCAGTGACATTTGTATTGTCAAGGGGTGGATGTTATTTTTCATCGTTGTTTGACTCATGAGGAGGATGAATCCATTCTCAATGAATTCCATATTGGGGCATGTGTTGGTCACTAATCTGGGCTTGAGACAACCCAAAATATATTGCAAGCTAGTTATTTTTGGCCGTCAATTTTAAAGATCGCGTAGAAGCAGTCAAGAAGTGTCACCCTTTCCAGGTGTTCGCTCATAATATGAACTCGAACCCTACCCATTTTCACCCAATCATTACCATCAGTCCCTTCAGCAAGTTGGGGGTGTACTTCATGGACTAAAACCCAACCTAGACTGGGGGCATCATCATATTATCATGGTTGTGGATTATTTTACTAAGTGGGTTGAAGCCATTCTTACCATTAAATCCAATGGTGATACTGCAATGCTTTTCTTATTCAATATAATTATAGCATGGTTCAAAATCCCGAAGGATATTGTCACTGAACAAGGAAGTCATGTTTAGAATGAGATGATGATAGAGTTAGCATCAAAACTGGGGTTTAAACATGATCATTCCTCACCCTACTATCCCCAGGAACATGGACAAGTAGTGGTCGTGAATAAATCTCTACAAAACATTTTGAAAAAAACTGTCAGGTAGAGTGGTTATAATTGGCACATGATGCTTTACTCGACACTATGGGCATACTAAACCACATTAAATAATTCCACCATTTTCTCACCATTTCATTTAGGCCATGGAGTGGAGTTGATCCTTCCTATTGAATGTGAAATCCCTTCCCTTAAGTTGGAAGTCGAGATCCTACCTAACATGATCGATCTCAAACAACACCTCTTACTCTTAGAGCAGCTTGATGAGTAGTTTCAATATGCCATTATAGATATAGAGGAAAATAAAATACATGTTAAGGTCCACTACAATAATTTTGTCTATCCCTGGAATCACGTTGAGGGTGGCTTGGTTCTTCTTTATGACCAATCTAAGGAACCATTGGGGGCAGGAAAATTTGATCCCATGTGGCACGGTCCTTACATCGTGAGATGTGACCTCGAAAAAGGATCCTACAAGTTAGAATATCATGAATGGAATGTGTTGGACGAGCCCAAAAATGGGCTCTACCTCAAAATGTATTATGCTTGAGCCCTTAATCTTGAGCATGACCTTTGTATACTAGTGTATGTTAGTGTATATATTTTTCTTTCTTTATTCTTTTGTGTCACCGAGTTGCTTATTTATTTTTCCCTTGGTGGGAAGATGTCAACGGGATCTTAGGTGTTCTTAGGATTCGTGGATGGTGTCAGTTGTCATACTCAAAATATGGATTCTACTACTTAGGTTATCTATTCACCCGAGGGACAACTGGTGTCTTCAAGAGGCATTTGTTTGAAGCCATCCACAAACAATGTGGCTAAGTATAGCATCATTGAAGAGATACTACACGACTCCATTTCACATGGTGTTCGATCTTTGGAAGTTCTCTTGGAATCCTAGTTAGTGTTATATCATTTGAACAACAAGTATCATATAAGAGATCCTACATTACTCCGACATTTCCTTTGGGTACGACTTTTGGAGCGATATTTGATTTTATCACTTATAATCATATACCTAGAAGTTGTAATCAAGTATCTGATGCATATTCTAATTAAATTTTAGATTGGTATCTCTGACATAACTAAGTAAGGAAAAAACACATTCATACAGTCATCCATTGTAAGATATGCAAGTAAAGTCAAAGACCAAAATATTTTTTATATTTCAGCCATTAAGTCCAAAAAATATGTTGTCATATTACAAAATTGGGCTTGTGGCCCTAAAATACATATACAACCAGTACATCACATAACCTTGGCATCTAAGCCTGAGGTCCTAGATGTGTGTCATGATAAAACACTATGGCATTTGCAAGACACCGAAAGAGTCTCACCCATGCATGGGGTGAACCCACCACTTTCCACTGCATAGCCTCTGGAAGATCCTCCATTTGGACCATAGGAATCATGTGTGTCAGACGAGATAAGTTTCCCTACAAATTCTGTATAACTCTCTCTTCATCCCCACCAACCATATCATCTCCTTGGCCCTTGCACTGATTTCATGGGTATCTGTCTGATCGTTGTGGAACTACGTCTGCGTAAAACAAATAAATGTTAATATATGATACCATAAAAAAATATTTACATTATGTTTGCATTTATCAAATCTAAAAAAAATAAAAAATGAAATATACAAAAATAAAATTCTTAATGATCTCTCCAAAGGTGGATCCTAGTGGTAATGGCATGTCACAATCCCTAAGGTAGTGAATCCCCTCATAGGGATAGTGATCTATGGCGATAATCTATCATCTCCACCAATGGAAGAACTCATCATTGTAGGGGGTTGGTACCCTACCACCTCCCAGTTTCCTCATCACATCATTCCACCGGGTCATAGTTGGATCATGTAGATCATGTGGAAGAGATTCCATTCTAGAGCTAAGAGATAGAACCCTCTCAAAGAAAAAAATACAAAAAATGGATGCAACCTGAATTTATTCATTCTACCAAGTTTGAAATCAGTTAACTGGATCTTCATGTTGGCCAGTAATGAGGTACACCAATCGTAAATTGTGGGTCTCAAACACTCCACAACATATAACATAAGCGACCTCAACTCCTGATTCAATGAGCTTGATCCTGATATCCGTGTGAGTACTAAGACGATGATATTCAAACTTAGGTTAGCAGTCACCCTAATAAGGAGATGGCTCCCCACTTTCTCTATGTCTACAATGCAGTAGGTGGAAATGTACTCCTCCATATACCTCCCACCTCCAACCCCTCAGGAATTGAGATTAACTGTCTTGCCTTGGCGATACAACCGTGTGATAAAGTAGATATTGTCCATCTCAATTGATCCAAATTATTTTTTGAATGAAATGAAAGCAAATATATTACAATGAAATACACATAAAAATTACCAGAAGTAGAGAAATACAACAATACATGATTTCTATTAATGAAATAAATGTATAGAGACTGTAAAAAAACATAGAGTGTAAGACTCGCTATAATGGTGGCATATTTGTCTCTGAGAAGAGATGTGATGGCTATGCTCATTCACAAGAATATGATTACAATGAGTCTCTGAAGGAATGTTTATGATAAAATTGAATGCCAAAACCCTAGACATCCAAAAACCTAACCCTAGGAGATGAAGCACCAAAAGTCATGTGGACCTCATTGGGGTAAGTTAGTACATTAACTTCCCAGGGTTGTAACCTTTGCATACGATCTTCGTTTTAGGTGTGTGATAACCCGTTTGAAAGGTATTTTTGAGAAATAAACATTATTATATCAAACTTTGACTCTATATATATTTTTACTATGGAAATCCAAGAAAACATTGTTTAGAGCCTCAAAACGGTCCTGTAAGTAGGAAAAGATGTAATGACATGAAAGATTCCAAAATAAGTCAGTTGGAATAGGTGGGAGGAAACCAATGTCCACTTGGATTTTGTGTAGGACTTAGGGAAAACCCCATAAGTGAAGAACCCGCAATTATAGAGAAATTTCCCCATTACAAAGAAACTTGTTGAACTGAATATTGTCAAGATGAGCCAGTTGGAATTTGGAACAGGTGGGAGGCCAACAATATTTACCTGGATCAACCATCCCCCCTCAGGAATAAATGGTATCCATTGTGTTGAGTGCTCGAGGAAGAGGGGAAATCATTTTATTAATATAAATCTTAGTGAGTTGCATGCCTTGTTGGAGAAGTTGCACTACTTGGTCTGTTGAAGGTTGTCACAAACCTATTGTTGGCAGGGTTGAATCTATTCCACCAACCTGTTGTCTATGGGATTGACAGGGCATTTTGTAGGAATCATTATAGCTGAAGAAACAATATCTTCTTTCTCTTATGCAATATGATTCTACTGGATAGAAGGTGTTGAGGCTTCAGTGGTTGTAGTGGCCTTCTATGCATCCTTTAAATAGACTATGAAGAGGATGAATTTTGCAGTATGAAATATTACCTTGCAACACATTTTTTGTAGAACAATAGTTGAAACTACCTCTGGTATCCTATAAAGCTGACCCCCCAAAGTAATAATGGAACTACGGGGTCGAGACTCATAAACAACATGGCATTTCCATATATGTGGTTGGTCCAAGACAACATCAAAGACATCAAGAGGGGAAACATCACACACTACCTCATCCTTGAAGGGATGGATGCCATAGGACAAGCGACACTACTGGCTAACTCAGAGATATCGTCCCTGGTGAAGCCACCCAATGTTGAATGGTTGTGGGTGTGGTGTTGTCGACAACCCAAACTATTTGACGATCTTAGCTGAGTTGAGGTTCTTCTAACTATTGCTATCAACAATGAAATAAAACAAGGTCCCCTTCACCCACATTTGTGAATGAAAGAAGTGCTCCCCCTCTTAAAAATCTATTGGTTCTTATAGTTGAATAGTTGTGGTCACGATAGTAGAGGTAGGGTCTGCATCAATGATCTATCTTCTTTCAATATTTTCTAGATCAAATTTTGAATCAGGGTTCGGCCCCACGTCTTTGACCTCAACCACCAATGACTGTTTTGAGTGACATTCAACAATTTTGGTTCCAGAGGATTTTGTGGAAATCACAGCACTTCCCAGTGTCATTCTTCGTCTTTCCTTTACCCTTATTTTCTTGTTTCTCGGAATGGTTTTCAAGAGGATGTTGGTTAGGTCTGTCTTTACCATGCTTTGGTTGTTGTGTATTTGCAGACCCAAACTCCCATTTTCTTTGGTGCCTAATTTTTTTCTCGATTTTGACATCATATCGATAGGCAAATCCTAATGATGAGATGTTTAGGAAATCCATTTCAGTTTAGATGTACCTCTGCAGAGCCCCACGGTATTTCAGAACCATATGTCACTTAGAGTCTTTGATACCCAGCTTGGTGAGCAAGGTATGGAAATTGTTTTTCAACTCTGACATTGTTTGGCTCTTCTCTTTCCATAGTGTGGTCCATCTCATGTACTGGTCTTCATAGTTATCAATAGGGTAGTATTGTTCCTTGACCGCATCCATAAGAAAATCCCAAGTGGGATCGACCCCATATATTCCATATTCCTCTATGGAACTTTTCTCCCAGTAATTTTTCCACCAATGTTTGACATGGGGGAGATCCTTGAGGAGTGCGAAGGTGATATTTTCCCCGACAGAAAAATTGTGAATAGGGAAATAACCTTCTAGTATATTCAACCATTTTTCTAACGCATCCGCATCTATCTTACCTTAAAATATGAGCATATAAAAATTAACTTGTACCTTGAAGGGAGAGGTTCCTCCAAAGTGGTCACTTGATGAAGATGCACTTGTTGGTATCGGTAGGCATTGAAGGATGTGGGAAAAATTCTTCATCATTTTGTCCCTTTGTCATGCGAGAGCTTTCTCAAGAAACCGGTTAATAAAATATTCTACTCCACCATTTTTATTTGTTGCCACCATAGAGGGTTTCTTAGGCATGTGAGAGTGAATGTCCTCAAAAAAGACAAGCTCGAGACCCAACTTGCTATACTCGTACCTCGTTGGGGACATGCACTGAAAAATGATCAAGTGAATCATGCTCTAATACCACTGATCCAGATTATTTTTGGAATGAAAAGAAAGAATATATATTACAATGAAATACACATAAAATTGCTAGAAAGAGAGAAATACAACAATACATGATTTCTATTAATGAAATAAATGTACAAAGACTGTAAAAAAATACAGAGTGCAAGACTCACTAGAATGGTGGAAGCTTTATCTCTCAGAAGAAATGTGACATCTACGATCATTTGCAAGATGATGATTATAATGAGGCTTTGAAGGCCTTTTTATGATAAACATGAATGCTAAAACCCTAGAAATCCAAAAATTCAACCCTAGGAGATGAAGTGTCAAAATTCATGTGGGACCTATTGGGGTAAGTTAGTACATTAACTTCCTGGGGTCATAACGTTTTCATACAATCTTCGTTTTAGGCACGCGATAGCCCATTGGAAAGGTATTTTCGTGAAATACACATTATGCAATCAAACTCTAACTTTGTCTATAGTTTAACTATGGAAAGATAAGAAAACATGTTTTAGAGCCCCAAAAGGGAATTAGAAGTACAACAAGATGTATTGACATGAAAAATTCCAAAATAAGATAGTTGGAATAGGTGGGTGACTGCCAGTATCCACCTGGATGATGTGTAGGGATTCAGGATATCCCCATAAGTGCAGAACCCACAATTATAAAGAAATGTCCCCATTAGATAGAAACGCGTTGAACTTAAGATTGTCAAGATGAGCCAGTTGGAAATTGAAACAGGTGGGTGGCCACCAATATCCACTTGGATCATCAATTCTCAATGGTTTCCCTTCAAGATTGAAGGCCCCAGTATCTGTATCCCAGTAGTTTATAAATTTTTGGAGCAACCTCACTTGGTCCCTCATTCCTTTTATGGTCCAAAATTTATAGAACCTGCATCTTTCCAAATCTTTTTGGGCCATAATATCCCTTTATACTACAACATCAACCTCCTCATACTCCCTCTCTCTCCAGTCAATCACCAACTTGCAAAGGAAACATCAAATTTTGGGTTAATTTTTATTGAAAAACTTGTTCACGAAATTGTACGTGGGCTACAATTATAACAATCACATATACGGATTCATATAGGTGGACAGGATTCACCTTTCCCGTGTACATTAGGTTGTGTATGCAACCCTATGAACTATAGCCTGCGTACACCCTAGTTTCAAATTTACGGTCTCTAAAACTAAAAAAATTAGCACTAAATCTAAAAATTAAACCATTGAAATGGAAAAGGACAAGATGAGCACTTACTTGGTTCAGACAGTTTCCAATTCCATTGATCATATATTCTGAAATTGTTGCTGGAAGATCGTGGTCAAAATATCCTCAAAAGCACTATGTGGGTGAAAAACTCAAATGATATGGTAAATTTTTTATTTTTTTTACTATTTGTAGAAAATTGTCATCCACTTTATATATTTTTTACCCTATTTTTCCTATTTTTGAGACCATATGAACTAATTGAGTAGTATAAGAACTGGTTTGAAGTGGTTTTGTCCATGGTTTCTTGGTTTTATAGCATTATTTAGCCCATTTGTGGCTCTAGCAGGTATATACCATCACTGACATATAGGGTAGGGTTTCACCTCGCTTTGCATTTTTGCATCATCTTATGTCCATGATTCATATGCCCTAGGTACAAACCAATTTTTTACCAACACAGAACCTTCTTGTTGTCACTAGAAGTGTTGTTATTAAATGGTAGAGACTTACCAAACATGGGTGTCCTAGTTAGAACACTTTTCTTATTTGGTACCCATGTAGAAGTTACTCCATAGCTCTAAGAGTCCCTTATAGTCCCGATATGAACTTTCATTCAAACCTCATTTCGATCTAATTTTGACCCCTTCCTATGGGGATCCCATCGAGTCTTAGTCAAGCTCTTTTACGACTCTTTAAAAAATGAAAATATTGTTGAGTGAACTTGTCTCTTTCATACTCATTAAATGGATTTCAAAGGATTTCTATTTTGGTATAATTTTAACCCTTTTCCAGATCAAATAGAATACTTACGAAAAATGAATACTCTATTCATAATTGGATAGAAGAGTTCTCTTGGGTATTGTTTTATACTTTTTCAGGCCCAAGGTACTAAATCTACGAAAAAGGATGCTATTGGAAGTTTTTGGTGTCAAGTTGTAATTGCATCCCATTATCCCACTTGCATTTTTACCCTAATGTCAGCTCCTTCTTTCTAGCTATAAGCCTCTTTTCCAAACAATTCTCATCATGAACCAAGCATTGCCTTCCATATATCCTTTGCATCTTAACACCCTTTACCCTAAGAGGAAACATTCCACCGAGTGTCCATGTCCCACATGCATTCCCTTGCATTGAGCATAGGTATGTTCCACTGCTTGGAACTAGTTGGTTAATCACGACACTCGTTTCCTCTCTTGTATCATAACATTTAATTTACCATGAAAAACCAAAAAAAGAAGGGTGGGAAGATAATATTATCTCCTATTGGAATCACCTTTGAACATAACACATATTATTGAGTCCATTTTATCCAAGGTTTGAGTTTAGCATGACCTTAGGAAGCTGAAATCATTACTTAGAGTCTACTCCTCCAACTGGTTATTCTCCCAGTCCCTATGGAGAGTTTCTTGATGTCTCCTGCATCACAATTTTTTTTCAATGATCCTGAAGTCAAGTCTATGTTGCCTAGGCTATCCATCCATATCATGCTCTTGTTCAAAGGAAGTATAAGCATGTGCCAGCCATTCCTCATAATTCTTGACTTTGCATGACGACCATCCCTCTACAAGTGAATCTCAGAATCCCATAAAGTTATTGTCCTACCTTGCACCCTGGGCCTACTTTCATCATTGGTAGGTGACTTTGAACCCAACGGATGGCATCTTTCCATTGGTCGTTGACAGGGAGGTTTCTCTTGTGTTTGACAACAAGAAATATATTCACACATTGGGATTCGTCCAGTGTCTTGGATTCCATTAGACCCTATTGGTGTCTTCATTTCCTTTGACGATAGTTCTCATCATTGGATGTTAATAAAAGTGTCTCTTGTGTATACTACTTTCATCTTGTGCACGTGAGAAATGAACATGGTTGGTGTGGCATGAACATCCTATTCGTCTGAATTCTTCCTAATCATCAAGCTATTTATTAGTACCTCATTCTGGATGATGAGATATTCCTTAATTATCTGCTTTCAACAGGTCTCCTTCCATCGAATTTAGCTCATCTATTATGGAATTGAGATCTAGAGTCATAAGAGTACCTAGAGTCTTGCATTCATCAGTGGTAGGTTCTACTACCATTGACAGTTGGGAATACATAAATGTATCATTATCAATGTATAATTCAAGTGTTCTACCTCAAGACCTTTATTCACACTTGTTGAATTTATTGAGTTCCTTGAAACCTAATTTAATTGTCGGTGGGTTGTCTCACATTTGTTAACAGTATACCTCGATGACCAGTAATCAAATGAAGTCTCATTCTGTTCGACTTCAACTCCTTTATCCACATGATGTAAACTTTCACCTTCGACATATAATGTAGAATACCTCCAGTTCACATTAGCAACATCCCATATCTGCTTCTTTCTTTCATCAGATGAGTACTGTTGGCAGCCAATTCACTTTTTTCTATTATCCTATAAGCTGCCTACACCTATGTCTTACGAACATCAAGTTTTCGTTGCATTTTTCAAATAGACGACACTTTCATTTCTTGCGACATTTACACATTTGTCTTCATTAAGTTTTCACGACTGTAAGCGTGAAAACTTCTCCTTTCGAAGTTGTTTTTCGATCATTATCTAAACTGTGGGTATTTCTTTTGTCATTATGCCTATTGCACTTACCTTTTATTGATCATTACACAATTGGCAATATCCTTTGATCGATTCTCATACTTCGATTGATTATATAAATTGGTTCTGTTGAGTTTGTAAGACAATGAGCATTTGGATTTGCATTTTATGACTTGCCTAATCATTGATTCTATGAAATGCATAGGGGTTTTGATTAAGTTTTTATATATGTGTGATATAATCCTTATGTTCATCTTTTCAAAAACTTTGACTAGTAGACTATATGCAATATCAATTTGGCACCTTGGTTAAACGTTTGATTAATACACTGGCGCCTATATGATTTTTCCTATTGATCTATACGTCGAATGTTTTGAAAACTATGGCATAGTGTTGGTGCGTATTGGTATACACATTAGATTTGATTAGTTGTACACATGACTTAATGGAGGATCCACTATTATGATTTGAACAACTATATCAGCAGTTGTACTTTGACCATAATTGTTTTGCATGGCAGTGAATAACTCCACCACCTTCGAATGCTTCCATTAATGCTTACCCCTTTGCACATTCATTGTTCTTGGTTCGGGTAGCTTTGTTACTGTGTGTTGATGAATTCGAACCCTTCCTTTACCATGCATTTAGCTCCATGGCACCAGTCATGCGAGTTGAACCCAATGGTAGTCAAGCCCTGTTAACATTTGACAATGCCCTCCAAGATTTGGCAGACAGTCAATGGCTTACCTTCGTGGAACGTTTCGAGGGTTTTAACCTTTGCGTAGCTCAACATTTTTCCATGACCTTCGATGGCTATCGAGCTAAGGTAGGCGATGTTCAGTTAGACGTTGATGAGAAATTTATCAGTCTTGCTACGGGTTTTCTTGCCACTGGAAAACGGTGGTTTAAGAATTGCAAGGTCGAGGAGGTCCTGTGGACAATGCTCTTCCTCTCGCGCAATGTTACCTCATGTGATAGAGGTATGCCCGTATCTATGCTCAAACCACGTTGGCATGATTTGTTAATGATAATCAAGCAGTTTGTGACCTGCGAAGGTCGATACGGACTTGTATTCTTATACCACCTATGTTTGCTTATGGTTTTTATGGGATATCAGCTCAATATGCCCAATTATTTGCATCGAAGCCTGTTTAAAATGTCCAAGAAGTACAAAAGACACCAGGCTGACAGTAGCCTTTTTCATTATGGGCTTGTTAAGCTTATCATTGTTTGTCATTTGAGTCTGCACGGGGATTGTTGGAGCAATTTCGTTGCTCGAAATGGTTTCGAGGATATGAACCCTACACAGGTTGACAAACCTGTGGTGAGCGAGGTCAAGGTTGTACCCCTGGTGCCATACCATGTTCTACTACCTAAACCCTCGGCCGACCCTCCTGTCGACTTACCCCACACTGTGACTAAGAGTGCAGAGGCCATTAAGAAGCCTGTGACAAAAAATCCCAAGCCGAACCTCACTGCAAACACCAAAGGGAAAAGGAATGCACGTTTGATTTCACGAATGGCAAGGAACAAGCCAAAAACCCCAGTCGAGCCTAGCCCTATCGTCTTGAGTGAGGACTCTGATTCAAAAGTGGAGCATTTATTGGCTAGCGAATATCCTTATTCGCAAGGTTTGTGTGCCGAACCCTCGTATGATTTTGTATCGAACCTACCCCCCTGCCTAAAGGACGACCCTAACTACCTGGGTATTGAATTTCCTCGTGAAACCCTCGGTCACTTGCCCAAACCCTCGCCCGCTCTGTCTAAACCTACGTAGTCACCCTGTGATCAATGCAGTTCATGGTTAGAGAGATATTATACTGATGTTCCTATGCTCCAGTCAAGGATTCAATCGTTGGAAGATCAGATTGCACTGTTAACTAGTCAAAAGGCCAAGCTCCAAGCGACGGACAAGAAACAAAGAACAACCAGCTCCATCCTGTTTAAAAATGTGGAATCAGCCACTGCTGTTCTAAACTCAAAGTTGGCATAATTGAGCAGCCTCGTCGCTACAACAGGTATGAAAAAATTGATATTGTTTTGTAAATAATCTAGGTTGATATGATGTTTGCAATTCAGTTTTTAAACAGTTCTGTTCACGCCATGAATAGCTCTGTTATATCGTGTGCATTCTATATATAGCTTTTCTTTGAATAAAAACAAATTTCGATTCGATTTACGATTTGATTATTCCCAGTTTAAAGATCAATAGATTGTGATTAGATTTGAGTGATCTTTGCTTGAATTTGGATGATTGGTTTGCCTCGTTAAGGTTTATAAAATTAATAGTTTGCCCCCAAAGGAATTGGTTGGAATAAGATTTGAAAAGGAAATTTTTCGTATCTAGTTTAGAACATAATCATGTTCAGATTTGGTTCTGTTATGATCCATATGCTATGGTTGATAAACGACTCGATTGAGTTTGATTGTTACGATTTTGCTCAGATTCGATTTCATTATCATTGATATGTTGTGACTGGTAAATAATTTCGGGAGTATAGTTGTTACGATGTGCTCTGTCATACGATTTTACAAATCTTGAATACTACTCTGTTTTTACAAAAACGATGGTCTCATCAAACCTGTGCAACTACGCACGAAACATAAAACGATTATGGTTTTCAACGAATATGCTAAACTTAGCCGATTAATTCGTTTGGTTGGATTGTTGTTTGGTTTGATTTTAAATGTGTAAAAATGAATTGGTCAAACCCCATTGTAATTTGTTTGATTGGAAAGATTTTGGTAAAGGAAAATCAATCTTGTTTGCTTATTGTGCAATGATCAATGATCGAAATCGATAACAAAATCTGTTGATTGATCATGTCACATTTTTTGGTTATGTGTCGGTTATGGTTTGGATTCATTCACGACCTAAATCACCTGCTATACAGTTATCATGATTTGAAAATAATCCTGTTCGATTCGATTATTTCCCCTCATGAGAAGACAATTGTAACAAAATGTTTGCGGTTTTTTTCGTTTTCAATTGAATATTAAAATGATTCCATAACTGAGGGATTCGATTTGTTAAGAAATGATCATGATGCTGTTACACATGATGACAATAATCGAAATAGAGTGCTTCTATCCTTGTATTCGATTAAATGATATGAATCTTGTTGCTATATCGTTACAGCTATAACGACTAGAAATTGATTCTATTGGATTGAATCGTATCCTTTTTTAACAATAATATACGAAATGTTTGATTATCGGTTTCAATTGGATATGAAACAATCTTATGACTGTCCGATTATGACTCCGTGGACCCGATTTCGTTGGTAACAAAAAAACAGAGTATTCCTATCTTTGTGTTCGGTTGAATCATGTTGATCCTGTTTAATGTTGAATGATAAAATCATTTTGATCTCAATGATTCATTTTCAGATATTTATTGGATGATGATTAAATTTAATTCTTCAAAAAGATTTGAATTAATCTCAATTCTGATTCTGTATATTATTTTAGACTAGCTACAGAATCAAATGATTCTGTAGCTAGTCTATAGAATTTAATTTTTATCATTTTATTAATAAAAGAATCTTCTAACTTGTCTATTTTGGATCCTTTTCAGGTGAATTCAAAATTGTATGGGATTTGACGGGCATTTTGGAGGATATTTGAAATACTTTGGTTTCATTTTAGTTTCCTAGTTTAGTTGATCTTGGGAATATCTTCCCAGATTATGTAAACAGTTTGATAACTTCCACAGGGAGGTTTTACCCTGTGGAAAAACTTATAAATACTTATTATTTTTTGTAATAAGAGCATCCTCATTCATGGGAGAACAATGATATGGAATTTTAATACAGACTGAGACATAATTTTATATTCTACTACAAATTTAGCTTCTCATAATATCAATATTTTGTTTTATGTTTATGTGTATCAATTTGCATTTGGTTAATGACTACTTTAGCTATCTTAGTCTTTTGAAAATGATATACTTGAATCAATATAACCCATATCTGATTTCTTCCAATATATAAAAACATAGCAATTGCTTGATTTAGTTTGTGAATGACAAATTTCTCTTCTTCATAAGTTGAATTATTAAGTATAAGTTTTTGCATAACAGGTTTCCCTTATTGCAGAGATTTATAAATCATATAATTGTTATGATTTTTTATGTCTTGTTTGTCCTGTAAACAACTCAAAGAGAAGTGCATCCTATCATTTACGAGAAGCTTCTGGATCATCTGGTGCAAGTTTCCTTCCTCCGACCAGCTTCGCAGTCATCATACATAGGAAAAACCGGGAGCGCTTCCAGGTCTGTTTGTTGTTTCTTTGTCTAGTATATTTGTTGGTATTTTAGTTAGATATATTTGTAATTAGTATATTAGATCGTTTAATTTCAGTAAGTTTTATTTCTTATTTATAAAATCATAAAATCAACAAAATTATCTGTCTCTGTCTTAGGGTAGAAAGCAAATCAGTTTCTCAGGTTTTATTTGAATCTGTGTTTTGTAGATATTGTATATTTTGTAGATAAGTTATATTTCAGTTAGTAGTTAGTATAGTATTAGTTAGTAGTTTATGTATATAGAAATAGTAGGTTAGTTAGTTTTTTTAGTAGTTAGTTTTAATTAGATTAGTGTATTAGTTTGTTTTATTATTAGTTAGTATTAGTTTGTTGTATTTAGTTTTAATTAGTTTAGTTTGTTTAGTTTTAGTTAGATTAGTTAGTTAGATTAATTTATTCTTTGGTTTTCTTAGGACCTTAGGAAGGCCAACGGAGCCGCTAAACCTGTCAGGGTGGTTCATTCCAAATGGCTTGGGTTATTAGACAACCCCGGACTGGTTCCACTCTCCCAGTTGACGGACGGTCAATTTCACCCATCAACAAATGGCGCTAGAAGGAGGGCCTAAACTTAATTAATGGCACGAGGCGGTTGCAAGGCTCCTCCCCCCCCTAATCGCTCACCTATAGTGACTAGAAGCCGTTCACACGATAATATTCCCCTTCAAACAACAACTACTTCAACCGAAGATCCGCAGATCACAGTTGAGCCAGCACCCCCTAATCCTACAGGTGGTGACATAGAAGAGATTGTCCGTCGATCTCTAATTAAAACACATAGTGTCTTAGCTAGTTTGAGGTGACCAAACCGTCTGTGGGGTCAACCTTTGGACTTCTCTGACATCAGAGAACAGTTAGGTGACACTAACCTCACTGTGAATCCTACAGATCCAAACT
>JASDQU010310320.1:46527-63178 GCA_032191745.1 Picea mariana
CATTCGAGGGTAATGCATCGACATGGTACTTTTCCCAATAGCCCCATACCATTGTGTCTTGGGAAAAGTTTGAGTCATGCTTTTTGGAAAAATTCGGAGATGGTAAACCTCCGGAAGTCTTAGTCATGGATCTTTCAAGCTTAAAAATGAACCCAAAAGAAAAAGTTAAATATTTTAATCAAAGATTCTTAACTCTTAAAAATAGAATCCCTGCAGATTCCATGCCTGCTGAGAGTCTTATAATAGCTTACTACACTAAAGCTTTACATCAAAGTATAGCTATTTGGGTTAAACGATCCAAAAGGGCCACGTTGTTAGAAGCTTTCGAGGAGGCCACCTAGATAGAAAAAGACATACTTAGTCTTAAGGATTCTTCTAGCAACGAAACTGAGACTATTTCTTCTTCCAAAAAGAATATTGAAATCCTCCCTAGACCTTCACAAAGAAAAACACAACCTGAAAATTCTGATTTGGAAAACCTAACTAAAGTTGTACAAAATATGTCTAATCAAGTTATAGACTTAAAAAAGTTGACAGAAGAAGCTTCCTTGAGTAAAGGACCCTACAAACCTCCTTTCTGAAATCCCTTTCCTACCAATAAACCTAACCCAACCACTGAAGGCCTTAATCTAGAAAGTTTGCAATGTGCTCTTCAAACAATTCTAGAAGCCCAAGATAACTTGATGCCTCCTGAGATCCCTCAGGAGGAAGTTGAACAGGAAACAGTTCTAGAAGAAGAGTCTTCTCCAAACATCTTTGGACACTTCTCGGATAGTATCTTCCAAGCCAACTTCGAGACTATTCACCCTTATAACACTAGGAGTAAGACAACAAATAAACCTTCTACAGAGAACACTACAACTTCACCTCTAAAGCCATCTAAATCAGCAGAGCTGAAACAGAGTAATGTGAACCCTAAATTAGATTATGATGTTGTTGAAGATCTTAAAAAATTAAGGGCTAACATTTCTATCTATGAGTTGTTGAAGTTTCCATTTTTGTTACAAAAAATGTTGCAAAATATTTCAGAAAATGGTAAGAATGGTAATTCAAATGGTAACAAGGTTGTGCAAAGTAAAACCCCCCAGAAGACTTCCACTAAAAACAATCTTGATCCTCAAGATAAAGGAAGCCTTCCTACAATCCCTGTAAATAATGTAAATAATGTAAATAATTCAGATAAAGTAGACTTAGAAACTATGAGTAAAAAGCCACAAGCCACTACTCTTAGTACTCGTAAGAATGTACCTCCTTTTCTTTTAACTTTCGAGATTTTCAACAGAAATGTGCATAATTGTATGGTTGACTCAGGGGCGTCATCCAATGTGATGCCTTGGTCTGTATGCCAAAAAATTAACACTGAAGTTGAACCATCTACTTTAAAAATCATACAACTTGATTGGACAAATGTCAATGTTATAGGCGAACTAAAGAATGTAGTTATTAGGTTATCGTCTAACCCAAAGGTTCATCAGGTTATTGATATAATCGTTGTGGATATTCTGGAAGTGTATGGCATGTTTTTAAGCAGGGACTGGTTGGAGCAGCTACATGGTTACTTCGCAACAGACTGGTCTCACTTATGGCTTCCAGAGAACTACAAGCCTAATAAAATCAGAGTAAACCGTGAGCATTACCTCAAGTTCACGGTCACTGATTTGAATGATCCTAATGAACCGTACGCACCTCCTGCTGATTCACCTGAAGTACAAGGGATGAACACCTTCTTCGGAAACTTCATGGCTGAGGTTTCACCCATCATCAATACGGAACAACATTCTGAGATCGTAGCATTTGTGCAGCCCGCACCTTACATACAACAATCTCATGAACCCGATACAAATCAAATTTGGTCTCTGTATTTCGATGGGTCAAAGTCCAAAGAAGGAGCTGGAGCAGGCTGCGTCATTATCGATCCGGCAGGTAACAAAACATTGATAGCATGTAGGTTGGAATTTGAATGTACTAACAATACTGCAGAATATGAGGCTTTACTACAAGGTCTCAGAAAAGCTTTGGACATGAACATTCAAAATTTAACCATCTTTGGTGACTCTGAAATAGTGGTTAGACAGGTGAGAGATTCTATCCACTGTCTTTCTCTGCATCTCAAAAGCTACCAATCTAAGGTATGGAATTTAATGAGTAAATTTTCTGCTTTTAATATAAATTCCATTCCTAGATTGAATAACTCTGAAGCAGATTTATTAGCTAATGTAGCTTCTAAACTTCTTCCTGCAGAAGGCTTGTCCCCAGACACGTTCTCCGTTGAGCTGTTGTTTTGGCCATCCATTCCCAATAATGTCACCAACTGGAGAGTATTTAACGATGATCAACATATTATCAAATTTCTGCACATGGAAGAAACATTTCAAGGTGTGGTGATAGACGAGCACACACATGACGACAATTTGGGCGATTTCACGGTAATCCCTGATCCGAAAACTCCTGAAGCTCTATCGGATATGGTAAACTCGATCCCAAAATCTGTAATTAGATTAGAGAAGTTTTATGATTTTGAAGATAAATTTAAAAAGACGGTCAATTGTAAAACCAGTAGTTCCTCGTTATCTTATGAAAAAGTTAATTTAGGAACTAGTGAAAATCCTCAGTGTATTAATCTAGGCTTGGGATGTTCTAGACAAGAAAAAGTTGCTTTTGTTAAATTGTTTAAAGAATTTAAGGATTTCTTTGCATGGAAATATGATGATCTTAAAACGTTCGACCCTAATATTATACAACATGTCATCCCCATGAATCCCCAAACCTTACCCTTCCAACAGAAACTGAGGAAAATGCACCCCAAACTAGAACCGACTGTTCAAAAAAAATTGAATAAACTCCTAAGTGCTAAAATAATTTTTCCTATTAGGCACACTCAATGGGTGTCCAACCTTGTCCCAGTTTGGAAGAAAAACGGGGGAATCCGACTTTGTGTCAATTTCCAAAACCTCAATAGAGCGTTTGATAAAGACAATTATCCTATCCCACCTATGGAACAGATCCTTCAACAGGTATCTGGTTCTGAGAGGCTATCTTTATTGGATGGTTTCTCTGGATACAACCAAGTCCTGATGTCTCCACTAGACCAACTCAAAACTACCTTCTGTACTCTGTGGGGCACTTATGCATATCGTAAAATGCCCTTTGGATTGATTAATTCTGGTGCTACCTTTCAGAGAGCAATGGATATTGCTTTCCGAGGCTTAATCAATCAGTTCGTTGTAGTTCACTTAGATGATGTGACTGTATATTCTAAAAAAAAAAACGATCATCTAGCTCACTTACGAGCCGTTCTACTACGATGT
This sequence comes from Picea mariana, assembly GCA_032191745.1. NCBI lineage: Eukaryota > Viridiplantae > Streptophyta > Pinopsida > Pinales > Pinaceae > Picea > Picea mariana. Next base: position 49,836 of record JASDQU010310320.1, read on the forward strand.
CGTAAATACGGCATCTCCTTGAATCCCAAAAAGTCCATCTTTGCAGTAGAACAAGGTAAACTCCTAGGATTCATTGTGTCTAGTGAAGGAATGATTATTGACCCCGAGAGGACTTAATTCATCGCTAAAATCCCCCCACCTACATCCAAAAAATCCATGCAATCTTTCTTAGGCCAGATTAACTTTGTGAGAAGATTCGTCCCCAGTTTCTCTGAAATGGTCAGGCCTCTACAAAACCTGATTAAGAAAGACACCCAATATCATTGGGGACCCACAGAAAATTAAGCTTTTAACGCTATAAAGAAGGCCATAATAGACGCTTCGTCTCTCATGAGCCCTGACTTCTCTCAAGATTTTACACTCTATACTTTTTCCTCTGATCGTTCCTATGTTGTAGTCCTAACTTAGAATAATTCTGAAAACAACGAAGTACCCATCGCCTTTATGAGTTCCTCTTTCAAAGGTGCTGAACTTAAATACCCAGCGGTTGATCGGCAAGCCTACGCTGTGTTCAAAGCAGTTAAGAATTTCCGGTCATATCTTTTGAAGTCAAGGACGAAATTCATTGTCCCCTACCCTTCCGTAAGGAACTTGTTAGTGTAGAAGGAGTTAGGAGAGAAGAGAGCTAACTAGGTCACCTCCTTGCAGGAGTATGACCTAGAAATCACCCCAGCTCAGATCATGATAGGCCAAGGGTTATGTAAATTAGTTGTTGATTTGGAAGCAGGACAATAAGACGATAGTGATACATCAAACCTAGGACAAAGCGATCAAAGTTTGATTTGTTGTGCGTAAAATTTCGTTAGTCCCTGGTACGACGATATTAGATTCTGTCTTGAACATGGGTCAACACCCTGTCACCTTGACCCCGCCAAGAGGAGAGCGTTGAGACTAAAGTCTGCCTCCTTTCATCTAATTAACGGTGTGCTATTTCGTCAGAATTTTGATGGCGTACTGATGCGCTGTCTCGAGAAAGATGAAGCAGAAAGAGTTTTGCTTGAGTTGCATGCCGGAGAAGCTGGTGGCCACTTCGGTGGTGACACCACTGCTCATAAGGTTCTAAGAGCCAATTATTACTGGCCTACACTTTTTAGAGACGCCCATGCATTGTGTCGGAAATGTATTATCTGTCAGAACGCATCAGGGCGGTTGCAAAACCAGCCTTTCCCTTGCAACCCGTTTCAGTAGATTCTCCTTTCTAGCAATGGGGCCTTGATATCATAGGTCCAGTTAACCCTCTTTCCTCACAAAAACACAAGTATATTGTGATAGCCACTGATTATTTTACTCGATGGTCTGAAGCTGCTGCGCTAAAAGCTATCAACACCAGTCAGGTAATTGCCTTTCTAAACTCGAATATTATCACTCGTTTTGGGATCCCTGATTGTCTAGTCTTTGATAATGCTTCATACTTTTCTTCTCTTGAGATGAGCGAGTTCACTTTGGAAAAAGGAATAAAGCTGAAGTATTCTGCTAGTTACTACCCCCAGGGCAATGGCTTAGTAGAATCAACAAACAAGAACTTGATTAAAATTATCAAGAGAACCGTGGTTGAAAATCACAAGAATTGGCACAATGCACTGTTGAACGCACTGTGGGTCGATAGCGTAACACCCAAAGACGCTATAGGTAACTCCCCCTTTTTTCTCGTTTATGGCAGAGAAGCAATTCTTCCACCTCACGTTCTTCTTCCTTCGCTACAATTGTCACAAAAAGTCCAAGAAGAAGATTGTCCCCCTCTAGAAAGCCGAATTAACGCTTTGATGAAGTTGGAAGAAGTAAGAGCCCAAGCTAAGCGTAAGTTAGATCAACATCAACAATTGATTAAAAGCTGGTTCGATTCTAATTATGCTTCTGATAGGAATTTTGAAGTAGGTGATCTCGTCTTGAAGTGTGACAAACCACACGAAGGAAAGGGTGAGCACACAAAATTTCAAAACTTATGGCTTGGACCATTTTTGATTGCTGAAAAGTTGGGTCCTAGTTCCTTTCAATTGTAGAATCTTGAAGGGCAGACTGACACCTACCCGGTGAATGGCCAAGCTCTGAAAAGATACTTTGCTTGATAACTACCCTTGTATATTATGTAAATATTTCGTTTTTGTTTGCATTTTCGTTTTCTTTCTCTTTTGATTTTGATTTGAATTTATCAGTTTGTGTTTCTTGAAACATACACATACCTGTGCACTGAGCTATTTAGACAAAGACGATAGAAAATTTCTTCACTGAAATAACTTCTAAAAATTTGTACTAACATCAATGGTATATCTCTGAAATTGATATCTGTGTTGGAAAATTTTGTTGTTTGAAAGAAGTTTACTGATTTCAATCTCTGAGAAAAGCTCGTCATGATCATCTATTATCTTTTTACGCTGTCCCTTTTCCGTAAAGGAATGACTCAAAAGATGTCTCCCTGTTGTAGGAAGTTGTTTTGAAAACATCTCTGGATCTAAATAAAGGATAGCTCTAAAAAATTCTGATGAGGTCTGAAAAATTATGTTAAAATATTAAGATTTTCAACGTCACCCCACTCAGATGTATATCTATAAAAGAAAAACAAAATAAATTATTAATAAGAGCTGTGGGAAGTGCTTGTAAACCCACCGGGATACTGAACAGGTCTGCTAGCAGCGGGTAAATGCAAGCATGGCACCAAGACAACTTCGTCGGGGTACTGAACAGGCCCACTGGCACCGAAGCAATGTCAGGTACATGAAAATCTGCAAAAAATATAAGAAACTTCTTTAATGTATTTTATTCTGATCTAGAACTTCTTGACAAGATACAGATGTTGGAGTGGGTTAAATGGAAACCCTGTCGAGGCTATGGATGCCTGCTGGCAGCAGTGGCCATGCCAACAGTATCAAAGATTTTATCTTTAATATCATGACTTGTTGATCTTAAGACTGTTATTGGTTTTCATCTTTTAGAACACTGCTGAAAAAAAAATGATTAATGGTGATGTTTGTACGATTTTCTGGTTGTTATTTTCGGGTTGAAATTTTCTTGGCTGTCCTAATCTGGATTTGTTACTTTTGCAGAGATAACTGCTTCTACCAGTGTTTCACCATTGTTGGTAGCCAATTCACTTTTTTCTATTATCCTATAATCTCCCTACACCTATGTCTTTCGAACATCAAGTTTTCGTCGCATTTTTCAAATAGACGACACTTTCATTTCTTGCGACATTTACACATTTGTCTTCGTTAAGTTTTCACGACTGTAAGCATGAAAACTTCTCCTTTCGAAGTTGTTTTTTGATCATTATCTAAACTGTGGGTATTTATTTTGTCATTATGCCTATTGCGCTTACCTTTTATTGATCATTACACGATTGGCAATATCCTTTGATCGGTTCTCATACTTCGATTGATTATATAACTTGGTTTTGTTGAGTTTATAAGACAATGAGCATTTGGATTTGCATTTTATGACTTGCCTAATCATTGATTCTATGAAATGCATAGGGGTTTTGATTAAGTTTTTATACATGTGTGATATAATCCTTATGTTCATCTTTTCAAAAACTTTGACTAGTAGACTATATGCAATATCGATTTGGCACCTTGGTTAAACGTTTGATTAATACACTGGCACCTATATGATTTTTCGTATTGATCTATACGTCGAATGTTTTGAACACTATGGCATAGTGCTGGCGTGTATTGGTATACACATTGGATTTGATTAGTTGTACACATGACTTAATGGAGGATCCACTATTATGATTTGAACAACTATATCGGCAGTTGTACTTTGACCATAATTGTTTTGCATGGCAGTGAATAACTCCACCACCTTCGCATGCTTCCATTAATGCTTACCCCTTTGCTCGTTCATTGTTGTTGGTTCGGGTAGCTCTGTTACTGTGTGTTGATGAATTCAAACCCTTCCCTTACCATGCATTCAACTCCATGGCACCAGTCGTGTGAGTTGAACCCAATGGTGGTCAAGCCCTGTTAACATTTGACAATGCCCGCCAAGATTTAGCAGACAGTCGATGGCTTACCTTCGTGGAACGTTTTGAGGGTTTTAACCTTTGCGTAGCTCGACGGTTTTCCATGACCTTTGATGGATGTCGAGCTAAGGTAGGTGATGTTCAGTTAGAGGTTCATGAGAAATTTATCAGTCTTGCTATGGGTTTGCCTGTGACTGGACAACAGTGGTTTAAGAATTGCAAGGTCGAGGAGGTCCTGTGGACACTGCTCTTCCTCTCGTGCAAGGTTACCTCGTGTGATATAGGTATGCCCGTATCTATGCTCAAACCACGTTGGCATGATTTGTTAATGATAATCAAGCAGTTTGTGACCTGCAAAGGTCGATACAGACTTGTATTCTTACACCACCTGCGTTTGCTTATGGTTTTTATGGGATATCAGCTCAATATGCCCAATTATTTGCATCGAAGCCTGTTTAAAATGTCCAAGAAGTACAAAATACACCAGGCTGACAGTAGCCTTTTTCATTACGGGCTTGTTAAGCTTATCATTGTTTGTCATTTGAGTCTGCATGGGGATTGTTGGAGCAATTTCGTTGCTCGAAATGGTTTCAAGGATCCGAACCCTACACAGGTTGACAAACCTGTGGTGAGCGAGGTCAAGGTTGTACCCCCGGTGCCCTACCATGTTCTACTACTTAAACCCTCGGTTGACCCTCCTGTTGACTTACCCCACAATGTGACTAAGAGTGCAGGGGCCATTAAGAAGACTGTGACAAAAAAGCCCAAGCCGAACCTCACTGTAAACACCAAAGGGAAAAGGAATGCATGTTTGATTTCACGAATGGCAAGGAACAAGCCAAAAACCCCTGTTGAGCCTAGCCCTATCGTGTTGAGTGAGGACTCTGATTCGGAAGTGGAGCATTTCTTGGCTAGCGAATATCCTTATTTGCAAGGTTTGTGTGCCGAACCCTCGTATGATTTTGTATCGAACCTACCCCTCTGCCTAAAGGATGACACTAACTACTCGGGTATTGAATTGCCTCGTGAAACCCTCAGTCACTTACCCAAACCCTCACCTGCTCTGTCTAAACATACACAGTCACCTTGTGATCAATGCAGTTCATGGTTAGAGCGATATTATAATGATGTTCCTATGCTCCAGTCAAGGATTCAATCGTTGGAAGATCAGATTGCACTGTTAACTAGTCAAAAGGCCAAGCTCCAAGCGACGGACAAGAAACAAAGAACAACCGGCTCCATCCTGTTTAAAAATGTGGAATCAGCCACGACTGTTGTAAACTCAAAGTTGGCATAATCGAGCATCCTTTTCGCTACAACAGGTATGAAAAATTTGATATCGTTTTGTAAATAATCTAGGTTGATATGATGCTTGCAATTCAGTTTTTAAACAGCTCTGTTCACACCATGAATAGCTCTGTTATATCGTGTGCATTCTATATATAGCTTTTCTTTGAATAAAAACAAATTTTGATTCGATTTACGATTTGATTATTCCCAGTTTAGAGATCAATAGATTGTGATTAGATTTGAGTGATCTTTGCTTGAATTTGGATGATTGGTTTGCCTCGTTAAGGTTTATAAAATTAATAGTTTGCCCCCAAAGGAATTGGTTGGAATAAGATTTGAAAAGGAAATTTTTCGTATCCAGTTTAGAACATAATCATGTTCAGATTTGGTTCTGTTATGATCCATATGCTATGGTTGATAAACGACTCGATTGAGTTTGATTGTTACGATTTTGCTCAGATTTGATTTCATTATCATTGATATGCTGTGACTGGTAAATAATTTCGGGAGTATAGTTGTTACGATGTGCTCTGTCATACGATTTTCCAAATCTTGAATACTACTCTGTTGTTACAAAAATGATGGTGTCATCAAACCTGTGCAACTACGCCCGAAACATAAAACGATTATGGTTTGCAACGAATATGCTAAACTTAGCCGATTAATTCGTTTGGTTGGATTGCTGTTTGGTTTGATTTTAAATGTGTAAAAACGAATTGGTCAAACCCCGTTGTAATTTGTTTGATTGGAAAGATTTTGGTAAAGGAAAATCAATCTTGTTTGCTTACTGTGCAATGATCAATGATCAAAATCGATAACAAACTCTGTTGATTGATCATGTCATGTTTTTTTGTTATGTGTCAGTTATGGTTTGAATTCGTTCACGGCCTAAATCACCTAGTATACAGTTACCGTGATTTGGAAATAATCCTGTTCGATTCGATTATTTCCCCTCATGATAAGACAATTGTAACGAAATGTTTGCAGTTTTTTTCATTTTGAATTGAATATTAAAATGATTCCATAACTGAGGGATTTGATTTGTTAAGAAATGATCATGATGATGTTACATATGATGACAATAATCGAAACAGAGTGTTTCTATCCTTGTATTCGATTAAATGATATGAATCTTGTTGCTATATCGTTACAGCTATAATGACTGGAAATTGATTCTGTTGGATTGAATTGTATCCTTGTTTAACAATCATATACGAAATGTTTGATTATCGGTTTCAATTGGATATGAAACAATCTTATGACTGTCCGATTATGACTCTGTGGACCCTATTTCATTGGTAACAAAAAAACAGAGTATTCCTATCTTTGTGTTCGGTTGAATCATGTTGATCTTGTTTAATGTTGAATGATAAAATCATTTTGATCTCAATGATTCGTTTTCAGATATTTCTTGGATGATGATTAAATTTAATTCTTCAAAAAGATTTGAATTAATCTCAATTCTGATTCTGTATATTATTTTAGACTAGCTACAAAATCAGATGATTCTGTAGCTAGTCTATAGAATTTAATTTTTATCATTTTATTAATAAAAGAATCTTCTAACTTGTCTATTTTGGATCCTTTTCAGGTGAATTCAAAATTGTATGGGATTTGATGGGTATTTTGGAGGATATTTGAAATATTTTGGTTTCATTTTAGTTTCCTAGTTTAGTTGATCTTGGGAATATCTTCCCAGATTATGTAAACAGTTTGATAACTTCCACAGGGAGGTTTTACCCTGTGGAAAAACTTATAAATACTTATTATTTTTTGTAATAAGAGCATCCTCATTCATGGGAGAACAAGGATATGGAATTTTAATATAGACCGAGACAGAACTTGATATTCTGCTACAACTTTAGCTTCTCATAATATCAATATTTTGTTTTATGTTTATGTGTATCAATTTGCATTTGGTTAATGACTACTTTAGCTATCTTAGTCTTTTGCAAATGATATAATTTAATCAATATAACCCATATCTGATTTCTTCCAGTATATAAAAACATAGCAATTGCTTGATTCAGTTTGTGAATGACAGATTTCTCTTCTTCATAAGTTGAATTATTAAGTATAAGTTTTTGCATAACAGGTTTCCCTTATTGCAAAGATTTATAAATCATATAATTGTTATGATTTTTTATGTCTTATTTGTCCTGTAAATAACTCAAAGAGAAGTGCAACCTATCGTTTACGAGAAGCTTCTGGATCATCTGGTGCGAGTTTCCTTCCTCCGACTAGCTTCGCAGTCATCATACACAGGACAAACCGGGAGCGTTTCCAGGTCTGTTTGTTGTTTCCTTGTCTAGTATATTTGTTGGTATTTTAGTTAGATATATTTGTAATTAGTATATTAGATCGTTTAATTTCAGTAAGTTTTATTTCTTATTTATAAAATCATAAAATCAACAAAATTATCTGTCTCTGTCTTAGGGCAGAAAGCAAATCAGTTTCTCAGGTTTTATTTAAATCTATGTTTTGTAGATATTGTATATTTTGTAGATAAGTTATATTTCAGTTAGTAGTTAGTATAGTATTAGTTAGTAGTTTATGTATATAAAAGTAGTAGTTTAGTTAGTTTGTTTAGTAGTTAGTTTTATTTAGATTAGTGTATTAGTTTGTTTTATTATTAGTTAGTATTAGTTTGTTGTATTTAGTTTTAATTAGTTTAGTTTGTTTAGTTTTATTTAGATTAGTTAGTTAGATTAATTTATTCTTTGGTTTTCTTAGGACCTTAGGACGGCCAATGGAGCCGCTAAACCCGTCAGGGTGGTTCATTCCAAACGGCTTGGGTTATTAGACAACCCCGGACCGGTTCCACTCTCCCAGTTGACGGACGGTCAATTTCTCCCATCAACAAGTACCTATATGAATTCAGTAATCATGGAATATCATATTGTACTCCATTGTATACATATATCTTCAGTTGATTTTTAGACTAGAATCCACTATGTCTTGTTCATGACTATGACATCCTATGGAATATTCCTACTTTTTATTTCCTATTCATGGCCATTAACAACTATTTGTTATATATCCACATGGATCTGTAGTGTAATCCAAATTGGAAACCATGTGTACAAAGTCAACATGAATTGTAATATTCTCACGGGTGACTAGTTCTTCTAGTTGGGTCCTCACTACTCCACTTCTGGTAACTATAATGTATTTCGGCCATCACGATTTTTCCTCTGACCTCACACATTAGGGGTGATCTATTATAGAAAATTTTCCACATATTAGTGCCATCATTTTTCTTTCCAAATTTAGAGTTGGTTTTAAAGTCATGTTGCGACCCATGCACCCGAACATGTGAAATCAGATACGTAACATCGTAAGTTTGAGGTCAACAAGTGTCTAGTTGGACCTTGGAAACAGGAAAGGATGTCATATCCGAAACTTGTATAAGGGGTACAGGTTTTTCTTTTCCAAGAAAGTTGAGTCCTATCGAGAAACCGATCTCTACGTGCCCCAAGTTGAGTCAAGTGGTTAATAGAGGTCGCGTCAGCAAGTAAAATAGTTATTATCAGTTCATCATGGAGGCCGAGGGAATGAAAAATCACAACGTTCGTATCATGCATGACCAACCAACCTTCTCACTTGTATCCTGCACATGGGGATTTTCCATGGAAAACCTACAACTTGATCTAGAACATCTTGTCACCATGAATTCACTGTCCTCCAGCATGATTTATTTTCTTGTCCAATTTGTTACAAATATCGGTACTCGACATTCTCCCTAGTCATGGACCCAGGCCTACAACTTTATTTGAATTTTCCCTTGCCAGTTCAGCATGATCAAAAAAATTTCCCATTTCGTGCATTTGTTGGATACACTGCGCACAGATTTCACCTTGGTCATGCCATGGTGACCTCTCTGAGTGAAAGGAAAGGCGCGCAAAGAATAAGAATTGTAAGTTCCGAGCCTCAAAGGGTCTGGGATGCATTCTCACCTGCAACAGAAATTCCCAAAAATGTAAAAGGAACCATCCCTTTACTTGTAGAGGAGACAAGATCAATTCATAAAAAATATGAAACAGAGGGATTCACACAGGAAGGGAAGATAGAAAGATCGCTCTCTCCCTGACAACAAATGAATCGGAGGAGGGGAAGGCTGAGGAAAAACTAGGAGATTGTGGAATATCACATTTTAGAAGAACCTTGCATCAGATTGGTAGATGGAGAGCAACTCAGACATGCCATTTGGATAGAACCTGTTGGGGGATCAAGCCGTGAAAACAGGAGTAGAACAAGGAAAGAGAATATCACAGAATCGAATGATCAAGTGCCATATCATCAAATATAGCAAGAGAAACTGGCCATCGTCAAACTCTATCAGGAAAACATGGAATTATAGTGACAACTAGCGACAAAGGCCACGAAAGAATCCATAAAATAGGGTCACAAAGGGAGCATGGCATGGTTGAAAAGGCAGATCAAAGAGGTGCAAGACACCATTTTACATCCGCGAGAATCATAGAGACTGAAAAAAGAAAGGAATGCGAAACATTCCATAGAATGTGAAATGACCGAAAAAGGAGCCCGTGTAAGTCTTGCCAGCGCGTAGGAAAAACAAGTTTAGTTGGCGCCCGCCTCTACACCCGCTAAATATGAGATGAATCTTGGTAGTTTTGAAAGATACATTTTCCCTGAAGTACCCTACCATTTTGATAATGGCCACAAGGATCCAACAGTTTTTACTGTGCAAGTTCTCGGCGAATGACCACATCTCTGAAATCGAAGCCATTATTTGCAGACAAGAATCTCTTGACAGACACATGGTCACCATGACACCTTCTCAAAGGAACACAGTGACATATCTTTTCTCCATACCAGAGGCTGACTGATGATCAGATCCTGTGGAGAAATTGCAAATAGTCATAAGTAAAAGGGCGTGATTGTTGTCTATTTTTGGATACACTACGTGAAGAGTCCCCATCACATGTTGTTCAGTTTTCCTATTTCTAAGGGTTAGCTATTAGGAAATAGGTAGCCCAAGTGACACCCTCGTTTATATATTTCATCTTTTCGATGTAAGCCAGGCTGGTTGGAAAATTGGGTAGACGATAGCTATTGTATGTAATCTGAGTTTTGACCAGAATTTAATGCAAAGGTCCCATGATTTGATGAAAAGATTCTAGTTGTGATAGTTGGATGTATTGTACTTCTTTATTTGCGTATGCATTTTCCTGTCATATTTATTTCATATCTTTTTCGGTCTATTTCAGAACAAATTATTGAACCTGCGGACTCGTTGTACAACACCCGTTGTTCGCGCCACTTAGAAAAAATGTTTCCCTCTCAAGCTAACCATGAATTCGTCCACAACGGTGCTCCTGAGTTACTTCTTGTAATTTCTCCCGCCTCACATTATGATTTTACACTGAATGATGTTGCTCACCTAGCCTTATCCTCTCGAATACAGTCACCGATTCATTTGTCCCATATATTCCTCATATCGACCCCATATCCCAAGTCTTATTTTTTTGCACCAATATAACCAGAAGCCATTTTATCATAGGTTTTAAATCTAGCCATTGCTTTTTTCAAAGTCATATCTTGTGTGGAGACCGCACCATTTCTAGAAGCCAATATAACCAGAATCCATTTTATCATAGGTTTTAAATCTAGCCATTGCTTTTTTCAAAGTCATATCTTGTGCAGAGACCGCACCATTTCCGAGAGATCCCTCTCCATATCCAAAAGGCTAGTTTCGGGTCTCAAAGTTGGTTGAAAAAGTTACCTTCATCGTTTGTTCATCAGCCGAACATATTTATGGAGTGCTAACATCACACTCCATGCATCTTGTTTTGATGGCCTTCCCTTTCCCTCCACAGACTCAAATTCCCCATTTTGCTCATTTCAAAGAAAAACATTAAAAAAAATTAGATATACATGAGCCACAGTTAGATAGATCGCGTATACGCAGGTTTCTCCATTACAACCCGTGTACATAAGGTTTTGTGCTCAAAAGTTAAAAAATATGTTGGGTTTCCATGCCATTTCATGAGATCCATGATCCTTGACCTTCCACATTATACTGGAAACGCTCCCGATCAACCCTTCAATTCCATTTGAAGGCTATAAATTGAGCCATATACAAGCATTGAAAGGAGGATCAATATTGAGAGCAAAGACACTTTGGAGAAGTTTCACTTCATATTGAGTCTGCATCCCTTTGTCCTTGAAAGTATGAACTTATTTTGTTCATCCCCCAAGCTCTTCCTATATTGAGAAGGAGAAACTCTATTAATCCTACTGTAACACACTTGACCCCTGAGTACCCTTTATAGGGATGGCGCATAAAAACATTTCTTACTCTAATCATCTCAAATCATCTCTTTGAGGTCTTCCTCCTTCTTCAACTCACCCATTGATTTCTAACAACTATTATTGGGCTCTAATCCGACCTCTTGTTTGTAATTTATGGACTCCTAAAGTTCTTCAGGAATCATTAGTTGAGGGCCAGGTGGAACCCATGTGGATCCACATCATTACTTATCTATGGAATACTTATCTATTGAATACTTTGTAACTTCAGCGTTCAAGGAATCCATGGTGTTTCTTCCTCCTTACTCCTAAAGTGGTTATCATCGAGATGACTATGGTCTAGATCTAACGGTTAGAGGGGATCGCGAATGATCATTGGATCGACAACTCTCGTTGATTTACGACTTCAACATTTGGGAGTTCTACCCTCTCAATACTCCTTTTCTCCTGGAGTAGGACTTAGTTGAAGCACTACATTCTTCCACTGGTGGATCGGACGGTTAGGAGGGGTTCTCCATAGAGTCCCTAGATCAATGGCTCACAACTCTAGCTCAGTGGTCCCTTGGTCTTGGTATTAGGCCACTCCTAGAGGGACACCTATCAACCTGAAACCCATTGGCAAGAGACATGGCACATGCCTCAGGTCATCGACATCTCTTTGATCTACCACAAAGCTGCCACACATGGAATCACCATCGCTCGACATGTGGACCCCCATGTGCTACCGAAGTGATATGCACATCCCCATGAATGAAAAATTGAGATGGATCCTGAAGGATTTGAAGATCAACGGTCCACAATAATTTGCAACTCTGACATTCAGAGGTTTTAGTGTTATGACACATTTTCTCTCCTGAATCGGTCAACGTTGGGATAAATACAACGTAGATCCAATGGTTGGGATAGTTTATGGGTGTCCTCAAATATATATCCCATGTCACTTCGTGACTCCGACATTGAGGAGTTTTAGCGGTTGTGAAGTTATAATAGTGGGGAGTTTTGAACTCCCAGGTCCCCGAAGACAATAAGAGGTTAGCTCCTCTCAAACTTAGAAAAGGGTTACAGGGTCTTGGTCATATGGGAATTAATCACGTTTCGTAGGCTACACTCACAATTATTGTCCAAGAATTGGTTAAGGCCACGTGCATGACTCTATGGTCTCTTTGTCGATTAGTTTGAAGGATGTGTCTTCCATTCACCGAATTAAGTTCTAAGACAAGAAAATGTATTATTCGACCTGTGTAGGGACTGTGAAATATTTCTTAAGTTCATTTGAAGACCCATGTCTATTATTCCTTCTGCAACTACGTGGAGATAACCATGAACCATTCAAAAATAGGGGTTTGTAGAATAACCATAAGCATTTCTATAAATAATCATAAAACGTAAAGTTTAAATCATAGACATTCAAATCACACATTTAAATTCAAGCTAACAAAGTCTATGGAATACTTATCTATTACAATTGATAGTTGACCAACTGACTGTGGATGTTCTCTGTTAGGCTCCAATCTACTGATGTAAATTAGAGTGCAAATGATTTTCGATCCGGTGTTTGTAAGACTTAGAGGCACATCCAAAATATATGGATTTAGAGACAACTTTTATTCTTTAATGGGAATAAACCAAAACCTATTATAAGGGCTGAATATGGAAGAGATGCTAAGCTTTTATTCAGAAGTCCTACTCATAGATCTCATAACAGTAATCAACAATTGTTTTCCTAAAGAGTATCAACAGTAAGCATTCAAGAGATGTTTGAACTAGTTCTAAGGCTTATCAAATGCTAGAAAGACAAAACTCTTATTTAAGAGATGCATTC
>JASDQU010310320.1:85177-96814 GCA_032191745.1 Picea mariana
TAATTAAGTGAGTTATTAATTAATTAAAGGATATAATTGTGATTAATTAATTAATAATTTAACTACAAACTACATTTAATAACTTGCGTAATGGATTTAATAGATTAATGGTATATGATATAAAATGGTTGCGTATACAACAAGGGATAACCTATGAATCCTAAGAAGATAAAAACATTAAAGGAAGGATCAAGGACGGGGGGACGAAGAGGTAAGGGAGTAAATGCAGGAGTCGGTGAGGGAGGAAAAAAAAGAAAAAGAGGGAGGTTTACGTGAGGGGCATTGGACGGAGGATGGGAGGATGGAGTTGGAGGACTGTTGGATTTGCAGGGAGCAGAGAGTTTTTGGCAGTGGCATTTGATTAGTTGAGGCACCGGGTTGCTGGAGGTTTTGGGCACGGGGGCTAGGATATCCATAGATATCTTGGAGCTAGGTAGTTTTCCTAGTTGGCAGGGAGGACAGTAGGTTTGGGCAGTTATATTTTTTTTGTTGTGGCAGTGTTGGTATGTGCATCAGGTAGCAGGAAGGCAACAACAAGGCAGCCAGGCAAAAAAAATTAGCATCAGAACTAGGTAAGTTGTTAAATTTATGTATTGTATCATTCTGCCAATGAAATCATTAATCATTGATAAATCTAAGTTACTGAAGTTGCTGTTATGAAAATCAATATTATGTTATGAAGTTATTGTCTTAGTTTATGAAATAAATTTCTTATGAAGTAAATTGATGTTTAAATCTATTTGGCTATTACAATGGGTGCCACAGGTACAACAGAAACAGGCTGAAACAACACAGGGAACCACATCAAGTGCTACTCCATAGGAGCAAGGCTAGACTAAGAGGCCAATCATCCAGACGGGGGGTGCGCGCAAGAAGGAAAAGGCATACAAAACACCCCCAGGATACATGATCACCGAGGACGACACAGACATGGTGGCCCAAATGATCCAAGATCGCACAATTGAGGATTTCAATAATGCTCCGTGCGAAAGGGACATGATTGAGGAAGAGCTGGCATACATGTGACAACTCCTCAAGAAGCTCTAAGACATGCATGCGGCCGAAAGCAACGTAGGAACGATCCCATCAACATCACAAATAGGAGGCAAATCTATATCAAGCGAGCAAGACAGGATCCAGACAACAACACAACCGAGCTTGACATTTCATGTCACACCCAACATGATGTGCATGGACAAAAACGTGGGGCAGACACCCCTAAAGAAATTGGCTCAAGTACAGTTGGTATTGACATGGATACCAACCAAGGCCTTGTATAAAATACAAGTCAACGTCACACAAGAGGTACAGTCTCATGCACACACAGGCGCAATGGAATTGCAATAGGAAAAGGACAATCGGGACGAGCTGGAATTGGTACTTGCGCAGGCTAAGCTCGAGACCAAAGATGAGAAAGACTGCGCAGATAGGCTGCAACAGAAATTGGCCATAGCCTATGAGAAAATACCAAAGAGTGCGTAGGCGACCGAACTCATGGAGACATAGAATATTGATCAGATTGTGCAGACAATCGATCAATACAAACAAGAGATCAAGCACCTTCGGGAGAAGGTCATACCTACCACTCCACCATAAGTGAAGGACCAGAGGAAGTAGGAGGAAACAACACAGATAAAGGAGATAGAGCAAAAATTCCATGCGATGACCGACTTGTTCGAGATAGCAGCACAACTCTGGATGAATTTGGAAGAGGATCAACAGGTCTAGTAGTGGGACGAGAAAGAAGAAAGGATAAGCGCAACTATCCAGGATCTCAAGTAGAGGCAGAAGACAATGCCAATCACAGAGCATGTCAAAGGAGCGCAGGATATGAAGAAACTAGAGGCATAACTCATAGCCGCAAAGACACAGAAAAAGGAGCATCGGTCTCAAATGGAACCGCTCCAAGAGCAGGCAGTAGAGGTCATTGCACATGTGGAAGAAGCCAAAATGAATATGGAACAAACCCAGGCAGAGTGCGCAGGGATGGTCAGCAATGAGATTGCAGTGCAAGTATTGGATGCACTCAAGGAGAAGACCATGTAGGCCCAAATGCAAGCAACAAAGCTCATGGAGAAGTTCCAAGCGATCGCAAGAGAGATCAACGAAGCACACTAGGGATAGGTGGCTCAGGATGAGCCACATGTCAGTGTTGGGGGATTGTTGGAAGCAGGCCGAATCAGAAAGAAAGACTATTTTGGGAAGAAAGGCATGCAAGAGGAAAGAGACAGCTGGAAGGAAAAGCAACACGCACGCATGCATGGAAGACCTAACGACGATAGGGTTAGGGTTTTTGTAATACATTGTAATGACTGGTGAAAGAGAGAAGAAGAGAGAGGTGAGATGAAGTATGAATCATTCAGCTGGTAATCTAAGGAGGGAATGAGCGACTCGGTCCTGAGGGTTAGATCGCAGGCTAAGGAGACTGGTACGATCTAGTCAACCTCGTAGGGATCGAGGAGCCTGCTGACGAGAGTGAGATCCAAGAATGTACACACGCGCAATGTGATACATTTCTAAACCATAATAAAATCCTGAGAGATAGATCTTTGTGGACATAGCCCAAGAGGGGGTGAACCATGGTAACACTATGTTGTGGGATTGAATGAATGTGTCTTTGTGTCTGATTAGTTGATGAATGTTGAATGGATGAAGTGATTAAGTAGATCTCGTATTTTACATGCATGCGTAGAATAAATGTTATAACATGATGTTAAATGGACTAAATAAAGGTTGCAACATACAATAACATATATCGCTCAGTCTCAGGTTGCAAACACCTGAGTATTGAAACCACCCATAGAGCTATCTCAGGTGAGATTGCGCAGTACACTCCGTGTACTGTGTTTCCTTCTGAGTGACTAGAGGGGATGATAGTATTTAAGGGATTTTGTTGGGAAGCTTCTTGGTTATGAACCGAGGTCAATCTGTAATGGTAAATGGATAAAAGAAAATGGAAAACCAACAGTCTATATGTGTAGATGTGTCAAAATCATCCAAAGCCTTCTACTCTTGAATTTACTTAGATTAAAGGAATTATTAAAGTAAATTTGTTTTGTTAATTAATTTTTTAATTAGTTAATTGATTTATTTAAGGAAAGTGCTAAAAGTAATTAACATGTTTCTAAATCTCAAGTGAGTGTAAGAAGTAATCTCGACATGCAATCACTTTGGAGATATAAATCACAATTATAAAATCAAGGCTAGGGTGAAGGAGGAAGACACTTGAAACTTGACAGGTGTTGAGGGAGTCGACACAGAGTATTGGGTCACAAAGGAATATGATTCAAGATCTTGGATAGGTATAGAATGAATTCCATCTATAGATTAGGTCAAGGAGAAGAGAGAACAGAGGCAACGTAGGTGGGTTTTAATCAGAGGAATCCATAGGAGAGTGTCGCATTGTGCAAAGCTTTCCATACAGAGTTTCCATACAAGTACATGGGTCTTAGTGGAGGCAGTCACGTACATATGTGGGTTTTATGAAGCAAAGTCCCATACACCTCGAAAAACATGCAATTATGGTTCATACAATAGTTCAAGATTTTCCAGGTTTGTCTGTAGTTGTTTTTCTCTCAGTGGGCCATTATATCTGTTATGGGAGCTCTGATTTTAACTTAATAAAATCATTCTCAGTATTGGTTTTCCCTCTGGGGTTTTTTCCAGGGGAATCTACCCAAAAATATTGGTCTTTATGTGTGCTTTATTTAGGTCCCTAGTTTATGCTTCTGTGACATGTTTAGTTGATTAGTCAGTTGTGCTTTAATTCAATAAGTGATTTATTTGGAATTAACTATTGGGTGTTGCGTAGGAGAGATTTCAACCATCCAAGGGTTGAATCCAGGAAAGTCAACATGGTATCATAGCAACTGCTCTGGGAGGAAACCGAGTACACGATCTCAAATCCATAGTAGATCCATAACTAGTAGGCAAAAATAGAAGGACAAATTTCAGAAAAATAGTCGTACAAAGGTAAGACTTGTTTTTGCAGGTGTACAGAGTTGTATGTGGGTCACATAAAGCATAGTCACGTACATACACGTGAGGATTTGAGCATAGTCGCGTATACACGGGTTACGGTGGTGACAATGGTTAAGTTGTAGTAGTGACAATCACATAC
Source organism: Picea mariana (assembly GCA_032191745.1). NCBI lineage: Eukaryota > Viridiplantae > Streptophyta > Pinopsida > Pinales > Pinaceae > Picea > Picea mariana. Next base: position 89,298 of record JASDQU010310320.1, read on the forward strand.
ATACGTGGGTTGCAATGGTGACATTCACATACAAGTGCGTACATGTTAGTACACATATATTTTTCAGTAGCAGGTTATTTCTAGGGAAGGTTATCAGGTCTTAGGGATGGAAACAACATCGTTGAGGGTTGGAGACAGATGAATGGAGCATCCAACTTCCTAGCTTGGAAAGCAAGAGTAACTTTGGCATTGAAGGAGTATGACCTTTGGGAGTTAGTGGATAAATTAGTTACTCCATTGACATATCCAAAAACTTTGGAGGCTCACAACAAGAAGGAGTTCAAAGAAGAGGGGGTCCTCCTCGATTACATGAAGGATCATTTAATCCCTCACCTAACCGAGAAGAAGATCACCAAATATATGTTTGATTTCTTGGTAGGGTTATTCCAGATCACAAACATGAATAGGAATATGGTCTTAAGTAATAAACTCAGATCAATGCATATGTCTAGATCTGATAATGTTACCAACTATCTCATGAGAATCACATAGGTGTGTGATCATCTTGCAACCATAGGGGAGAAAACAGAGGACACAAATCTTGTGAATGTGGCATTTAATGGTATTCCCAAGTCATGGAAGCCATTTTTCAAGGTAGTTGTCACTCAGGAAAATCTCCCAGATTAGAAGAGACTCTAGGATGATTGCATCCATGAAGAGACTCGGGAGGATTCTAAGAGCAACAAGCAGGAAGGTAGTGAAGAGAACTTGGCTCTTGTCAGTAAGACAAGGAAGGGAAAAAGAAAGAGTTCTAGAAATAAGGGTAACAATGATGGATATTCATCACAACCGGGGAAGAAGGACTTGAGTAAAATCAAGTTTTTCTCTTGTCATAAGAATGGACATTATGCATCTCAGTGTCCGGATAAGAATAAGAAGGGTAATGGAAATACACATACAACAACATGAATAAAGACACAACATGATGAGTTTGTAGTGAATTTTGAGAATGATTACTCACTGGTTTCTTTCCTTTCTACTAGTACAGCTGCGAGGAGTGCTTGGTTCTTGGATAATGGTGTATCTCGTCATATGATAGAAGCACAAGAGATATTTAGTAGTTTGACGGAGAGTGACTCAGATGTTCATGTGGAGCTTGGTGATGATGCCAGGTATGTAGTGAAGGGAGAGGGAATAGTTATGTTCCAACTCGAGTCAAGAGGTTCGTTAGATGCCCAGGATGTGCTTTATGTACCAGGTTTGAAGAAGAATTTTATTTTAGTCTTAGCTATGTAGGATAGGGTTTTTACCCTTAATTTTCATAGAGTAAAGGTACTCATACATATAGAGAAAGCTAGCTAGGACAACACAACGGTCGTTGGGGTTAGATAAGGTACTTTATATAGGTTACAGGGCAAGCCTAATTATGATTTAGTACATGATAGTGACAACCTATGTGAGTTACAATGGCACAGGTAGTTGGGACACCTACACTACAGGGCTTTGTCGATTTTGAGGGAGATTGTTACAGGTCTTCTAGAGTTCAGAATTGAGTAGCAGGGAGTGTGCAAAGGGTGTGCACTTGGAAATAATGCCAATTTTTATTTTCCTAGCAGCGAGAGTAGGTCTAAGGGGATCCTAGATATTATTCATTCAGATGTGAGTGGGCCGATGCCAGTAGCATCATTACATGGATCATCATACTATGTGATGTTTATTGATGATTTTTCTAGGAAAACATATATCTTTGTTATGAATACTAAGGATGAGGTCTTTAGTTGGTTTTAGGAGTTTTGAGCTTAGGTAGAGAACTAGACAGATAAGAAGATCAAGGTATCGAGGTCATATAACAAGGAACAATACACCTCCAATCACTTCAAGGATTTCTGCAAGGAGACAAGGATTGAGAGGGAGTTAACAGTCTCATACAACGCTCAACAAAATGGGGTTGTAGAGAGAAAGAATTGGTCTATCATCGGTTCTTCCAGGGCTATGATACATGACTAGGAGTTTCCTATGTTCCTGTGGGCAGAGATATGTAAAAAAATAGTGTATGTGCATAACATGAGTCCTCATAGGATATTGGGGGACAAGACTCCGAAGGAGGTATTCTCATGAGTGAAGCCATAGATTGGTCATTTGAGGATATTTGGTTGTCCAGTTTACATCCATGTTTCCTTAGAGAAGAAGATAAAAATGGAGCCTTTAGGACATAAAGGTATATTTGTGGGGTACAGTGAGAGCTCAAAGGCTTACAAGATATTCATTTCAGCGCAACATAAGACAATTGTGAGAAAAGATGTTAAGTTTGAGGAGAACTTGGAATCTAGCAGATCGTAGGAGTCATCATAAGTGAAATAGGATGAGGAGAAACAACCTCCAAAGGATGAACAACAATCAATAGTTTAGACTTCAGGTGGGGAGGAGGAGTTATCCCCTTTTAGTCCTGTCAGGAGACCCTGGTGGAAATTACAAACATTAAGGTATGTTGGTGAGGATCCTAGGAGTGCAGTTAGAGAGAGAAGGCCTCCAAAAAAGTTTCCAAACTATATGGCACTTATGAGTAGTATCATTGATGCCGAGCATTCAATTTTTGAGGAAGTAGCAGATCAATAGTATGGAGGGATTCCATGATAGAGGAGTACACCTCTATTACCAAGAATGATGTTTGGGAAATAGTTCCGAGACCTGAGGGGAAGTCAGTTGTGAGTTATAGGTGGCTCTATAAGATCAAGCATGCTATATATGGAAACATAAATAAGTTCAAAGCTATGTTTGTGGCAAGAGGGTTCTCCCAGAAAGAGGGAGTGGACTACAAGGAGACATTTGCTCCAGTCTCCAGGTATGCTTCTATTCTAGCTGTTATTTCTATTGCTTCAATTATGAGGTGGAGGATACATTAGATGAATGTGAAAACAACTTTCCTCAATAAGATTATTGAGGAGGAGGTATACATAGAGAAAACTCAGGGCTTTGAGGTACATGGGAGGGATTCTCATGTGTGTAGGCTTAATAAGGCCTTGTACAGACTCAAACAAAAACCCAGGGTGTGGTATTCCAGGATTGACAAATACTTGCAGAGTATGGGATTTACCAAGAGTGAGGAAGATCCTAACTTGTACTTCATACTTTTTGGGATGGATCCACTCATCTTGGTTCTATACATTGATGATTTATTTCTCACAGGTGTAGAGGAGATTATTGTAGGGTGCAAAGAGGATTTATCTAGTGAGTTCGAGATGAAGGACATTGGCTTGATGTATTATTTCTTGGGGTTAGAGGTATGGTAGGTATTAGGAGGGATCCTCCTTGGACAAGGGAAGTATGCAGTAGATATCTTGAGGAAATTTAGGATGGAGGATTGTAAACCGATGGATACACCTATGGTTACCAATCTGAAGAAGGTGATCACTTCAGATTCAGAGTTGGTGGATCCCAGGATATACATGCAACTGATAGGGTCCTTGATGTATTAGGTTAACACCAAGACAAATATTTATTTTGCTGTGAACAACTTGAGTCATTTCATGGTGGAACCTAGGTAGGTGCATTGGATCACAATGAAACATGTGCTTAGGTAATTGAGAGGTACAATGGAGTATGTATTGAGGTATCTTGGAGGAGATGGAGTGGAGTTGCAGGGATATACAAACTTATACTGGGTAGGTAGTGTAGTAGATAAAAATAACACCTCGGGGTGCTTCTTCAGCTTAGGATCAACAATGATTACTTGGTTCAAAAGAAATAAAAATTTTGTAGCACTCACTTCAGTAGAGGCAAAGTATATGGTAACAAGTATGGCTAGCTATGAAGCTGTTTGGCTTTGCATTTTTCTTACAGGTTTATTTGATCAGGAGTTGAAGCCTATGGTGATATACTGCGATAATCATAGTTGTATCAAACTCTCAAAGAATCCAGTATTCCATGACCTGTCTAAGAATATATAGATCAGATACCAATTTATTCGAGATAGGATCTAGAAGGGACTAACGAAGATTTAGTATATTTCTATAGATGAGCAGGTTGCAGATATTCTGACCAAACCCTTGGTGAAAGGGAAGTTTTTGTTCTTCAAAGATAGAATTGGAGTGGTGCAAAATACCTTCCTTTCTAAGAGGGAGTGTTTATGCATTAGTAGAATCAAACACATATTTTTGCAGAGGTCTATGTGTCTATACGTGTGTAAATTGTTCAAAGCGTTCTACTCTTGAATTTTCTTTGATTAAAGGAGTTATTAAAGTAAATTTATTTTATTGATTAATCACGTAATTAGTTAATTGAGCTATTTAAGGAAAGTGCTAAAAGTAATTATCATGTTTCTAAATCTCAAGTGAGTGTGAGAAGTAATCTCAACATGCAATCACTTTGGAGATATAAATCACGATTATAAAAGAAAGACTAGGGTGAAGGAGGAAGACAGTTGAAACTTGATAGGTGTTGAGGGAGTTGACATAGAGTATTGGTTCATGAAGGACTATGATTCAATATCTATGATAGGTGGAGAAGGACTTTGATCTAGAGATTAGGTCAATGATAAGAGAGAATAGTTGCAACGAAGGTGGGTTTCAGTCAGAGGAATCCACATGAGAATGTCACGTCATACAAAGATTTTGGTATAGAGTTTCCATACATGTACGTGGGTCTCAGTGAAGAAAGTTGTGTACATACGCGGGATTGCTGAAGGAAAGTCACAGACACCTTGAAAAATGTGTAGTTATGGTTCGTACAATAGGTCAATTTTTTCCAGGTTTGTGTGCAGTTGTATTTCTCTCAATGGGACATTATCCCTATCATGGGAGCCCTTATTTTAGCATAATAAAATCATTCTTAGTACTAGTTTTCCCTCTGGGGTTTTTTCCAGGGGTATCTAGCCAAAAATATTGGTGTTATGTGCCCTTGATTTGGTTTTCTAATTTATGCTTCCGCTGCATGTTTAGTTGATGTAATATCCCAAATTTTAAAATTATTAAGACTTTGTTATACTTATGTATTAAACTTTTGTTTACTAAAGTTTGACCAAGGGTGGTCGAAACATTTGTAAATACATTTTGAATAGTTATTTAATAAAAAAAGGGAAGAAACAATCTGAAGGTAGCCGTTGAAGAGTGATTGCTAACCCACAAGGAGGAATGACAAGTGGCGGGGTATGAAAGACCAAGTGGAAAAGAGCTTGAGTCGAACTCAAGTGATGTAGGAGGCATCTTCCCAGAAAATCTGGTTGAACTCAAGTGAGATTTAGAGTTGAGAAGGTGGCTCATTAATGACCAAAAGTCTTAGGCAATTGAATAAAAAAAATTCACATCAATTAAGAAAGAGGCTTGCATGACTGGGAAAGAAACTAGAGAACGATATGTGTGAATATATGAAGTAAGTTTTGAGGAATAAAGGGCTACAATCTTCATCCTTGTGGTTCAACGATTAGGCTAGGGGGTATTTAGAGCAAGTAAGCTGGCTGTTCTGGATTTTGGTTGGGTGGAACGACGAACTTCAGATCATTTTTACCCCATTTCTTGATTGCGAGATTTCTACAGGTTCCATTCTCTTTTATTATTTTAGATCTTATCAATATGCCAAGGAAAATAAAATAGTAATGCGATTTCTATTTTAGATAGTAGGAAATTTTAAATTGGGTTTTTACTGTTGAAAGTTAATACACAAATGCTGTGTATTTTGTTTATATATTACCAGATGTAAATAGTATGCAAAATAACACATGTTTAAAACGTCTGTTGAAACCCAAACATTCTAAATGAGTAACCGTCGAACAAACTCACAGTGTACAGACAACAAATTCTGATAGTGCATAAGTTATATAAAAATTATTCCAAACTAAATAGAAATAACACCATAGGGTTACACAGTCGATGGCGACCATAAAAAATAAGAGAACAAAATAAGCTAAGTATGAATAGCCATCGATTTTCATAAATCCATAATAGATATGTTATTGATTAAAACATAGAATCTGTCATCGATAACTATCAATACTTTTGCCTTAGCAACTAATATAAATTCTATTTCTTGTTTCAGTATAGAGGCGAACAAATTTATAGTAAAGAGATGTAATAACTCTGCGTATAAAGCCAAAATGAAGGAACAAACTACATTGCTATTTATAAATCCAAAATGAAGTAACAAACTGCATTTCTATTTATAATTCCAAAATGAAGAAATACAAATGTTACTTTGTATAATACAAAAAAATGCAAGAACAAAACATTGCCGTGTATGATGCCAAAACAAAGAAATAATACAACTTTTTTTATAACATCAAAACCAAGGAACAAAATCGTTATTATATCTTATATAGTAACAAAATATTTCAAAATAGTAATGTCCAGTTAACATAGAGTCTCATGACTCTATTACAAAGAGATAACTAAAATTATTTGACACGAATCTGATATAACAATAATCTGAAACTTATATATATGTTCCTCCCAAACGCTAAGCTTTGAAATGCCTGTAAGTCATGCGAGGAACAACATAAATGAAAACCATCAGTTGAAACCTGTAGTAAAATTTAGTGAGAGCATACCTATGAGCGAGGCAGATGAGGCACGATGCCGAAATGAGGAAGACGTTATGCCTGACCAAGATACATGTCAAATACAAAAATTAAACCTTTAGTATTTTAAATTTTAACCATGTTTGGATAGTCCTTTTATAAAAACTTAAAAAAATATTACGAAGTACAGAGCGAAGGATTTTGGGCACTTACCATCGGTTGAGTATTTTCCTTGGACGCCATAGCCAACAAGATTTGCGAACGAGACCAACTCTCGTTAGTCTGGTTTAAAGCCATTGAAGGCACGTGCAAGTTAGAATATAAACATCATATTGTGGGCACATTGGTTGTAAACACTGAACCTATGTTGGGTAAATTGTAAAATACCTTGGAATCTTAACAGAGAGGAAGAAACCCAGGTAACATCCCTTTGTCCCATCGTTTCGAGCAACAAGCATATAAACAATGAAAGAGATTTTAGCATTCAACGCAACTGACATTGGGGAATGAAATTGGTCACAAGAATCAAAATAAATCCTAAAGTTCTCCAACAGAGTCGAGTTCCCTTGAAAATAAAAAATCTAAAACTATCAACTAGGAGACCACACAATACTAGGTGCAAATAATTCAAATGTTGGGTAATGAAAAATAGTCCAGGCTACGTAAAGAGTTTACAAAGTGAGGTGCTTACAGTATGTAATACCACATGGAATAATGATATCACACAAGAAGACACATTCTCCTACATATTAGATGCGAGGAGATAGTTTAGGATCAGAATGATTGAACATGTGGTAATGAATCCAAACCCTCACAAATTTCAAAAATGAATTACTCAAACAACTGGTAGCTGATCCTGTGGACACTTGTACCTTTGAACGATTGTGATCCATCCCTGTGTTTCCCCAATTAAGAGCCTGACAATACAACACCAACCTATGCCAGGTATTAATATGTTACATTGAAAGTGGCATATAGTAGTTACCAACTCCATAAGTGTTGTACACAGGAAGAGTTAGTATTGATATGTCATAGGCATATTAAACAAGACAAGTGTTAAATCTATGTG
>JASDQU010310320.1:115979-134233 GCA_032191745.1 Picea mariana
TAAATAAAATGACTATTAAAAATATATATCCTTTACCTCGCATTGATGATCTATTCGATCAAGTAAGATGAGCGACGATATTTTCTAAAATTGACTTACGTTATGGATATCTTCAAGTTAGGATAAAGGATGAAGATATTCATAAAACAAATTTTAGAACGAGGTATGGCCACTACGAGTTTGTAGTAATGCCTTTTGGATTAACAAATGCTCCATCCTCGTTCATGTGTTTAATGAATAATATTTTAAGTAAGTATTTAGATAAATTTGTTATTGTTTTTATTGATGACATACTAGTATATTAAAAAAATGAACAAGAACATGAAGAACATTTAAGAATAATTCTACAAGTGTTAAGGGAACAAGAATTGTATGCTAAGTTCAGTAAATGCGAATTTTATAAAGACAAAATACAGTATTTGAGACATGTTATTTCTAAAGAGGGCATTTCTGTCGACCCAGATAAAATTAAAGCTATAATGGAATGGCATGTTCCCAAAGACGTTACTGGTATAAGATCTTTTATGAGAATTACTGGTTATTATTGAAGATTTATTGAAGGTTTTAAAAAAATTGTGTATCCTATAATCTCATTACATAAGAAGGGAATAAATTTAATTGGACAGAAAATTGTCAAGAAAGTTTTAATAAATTAAAACATCTCTTAACTACCGCTCCTATACTAAAAATTGTAGATCCATATAAATATTTTGTTGTATGTATAGATGCTTGCAAGGAAGGATTAGGAGGAGTGTTATGCAAGAAAATTACTTGGTAGCCTAGCTACTATAATTCATGCCCTTAAGATGTGGTGACATTATATTATAGGAAGAATACTTTTGCCGATGTTTGATAATATTAGTTTAAAATACTTATTTGAATAACAAAATCTAAATGCTCGACAAGCTAGATGGTTAGCTTTCCTAAGTGAATATGATTATGAAATAAATCATATTAAGGGTAAAGTCAATAAAGTTGCCCATGCTTTAAGTCGTCATGCGAATTTAGTCTACATGACCGCAAGTAGCAGTTATGAGACAGATTTGGAAGATAAAATTAGGATAACTACGGAAAATGATGAAAAATATCAAAATTTAAAAAGAAATATAACAAAAAGTGAAGTTGGAAATGAAGAACCAGATTATAGAATAAATAGAAATGGATTACTAATGTATAAAAACATATTATACATACATGATTCAAATGAAACGAAATTATTAATATTGAATGAAATACATAAAAAGCCTTATTGTGGACACCCTGAGTACCAGAAAATCATTACTATGTTAAGAAATGAATTCTATTGGAAAAACATGAAAAGTGAAGTAGCAGAATATTTGGCAAGATGCCTGGAATGTCAACAAGTAAAAGCTGAGCATACACACCCAACATGCTTATTACAACCTCTACCTATTCCAAAATGGAAATGGGAGGTTATTAGTATGGATTTTATAACAGGATTACTTAAAAAAAATAATAAAAATGATTCTATTATGGTTGTTGTTGATAAACTATGCAAAGCAACACATTTTATTCCTGTTAAGTCCACTTATAAAACTATAAATATTGCTGATGTTTTTATAAAATAAATTTTCAGATTACATGTTGTGCCTAAAGTTGTAATTTATGATAGAGATGCTAAGTTTACTTGTACTTTTTGGAAATCTTTGTTTTTAAGGGTTTGGATACCCAATTAAACTTTAGTATTGCTTATCATCCACAGACAGACAAGAAAATTGAAAGGGTAAACCACATTTTGGAGGATATTTTTAGAATGTAAGTAATGGATAAGCCTGTAAATGGGAAGAGTATTTACATCTTGTTGAATTTGCTTATAACAATAATTTTCAGGCTTCAACTAAATTAAGTCCTTTTGAAATACTTTATGGACGAAAATGTAACACTCCAATTTCTTGGAGTAGTCCATTGGAAAGATTAATGTTAGGTCCCGATATGTTGAAAGATATAGAACTAACAGTGAAACAGGTACAACATAACTTGAAGGTGGCACAAGATCGACATAAAAATTACGCAGATTTAGAAAGAACTCCGACGAAGTTCCAAGTTGGGGATCGTGTTTATGTAAAAGTAAATCCCATGAAAAGTTCTTTGAGATTGGGTAATTGTACTAAGTTAGATCCAAGATATTATGGACCCTTCGAAGTGTTAGCAAGAGTGGGGCTGGTATCCTATCATCTGACACTATCAGCTGACACTTCCAGCTAAAATAAGGTGCAGTGTAAATGACAGTCAAGGGATGCAGATAATCAGGTAAGCATCTAAAGGTTCAAGCTCTATGATTTCTGGGAGGTGGATACATTGTTCCACTTTTCTGCGCAATATTAACACCTTAGTAAATTCTGGATTAAAAGCTAGAGAGGAGCCTTTGGATCAAATGCTAGCAGAGGATTCAACATACTTATATTATAAACCAACTAAAATCGTTACAGTAACTTCGCCCAGGAGAGAAATGTCTATGTTGATCTTCAATTTCACACAGTATACGCAATTTACAAAACCCAATTATGCAGAATTTAAATCCGTTGCAATTACAAATTAAATAACATACCCTAACCGACGATGAAATTAGAAGAGGTTCCTTTCTTCAATAAAAAATTTAAACATAAATTTATAATAAGAATTCAACTACAATTTCCTTAAGCGTTCAGACGCAAGGTATCTCATTGCACAATCTTCAATCATATTAAAAATTTAACTAAGATCATAATAAGCGTTCAACTTCAACTACAATGGCATTTCAGACGCAAAGAAACTCATTGCACAAATCTTCAATCATATTAAAAATTTAACTAAGATCATAATAGGCGATCAACTTCAACTACAATGGCATTTAAGACGCAAAGAAACGCATTGCACAAATCTTCAATCATATTAAAAATTTAACTAAGATTATAATAAGCATTCAACTTCAACGGCATTTCAGACGCAAAGAAACTCATTGCACAAATCTTCAATCATATTAAAAATTTAACTAAGATCATAATAGGTGATCAACTTCAACTACAAGAAAATTCAGACCCAAAGAATGTTATTGCAAAAATATTCAACCGAGGACCAGAACCATACAAACATAACATGAAAGCTTAGTACACTTAACATCTTTAGAAGGAATACTGTGACCGATGCTGGCTTGCTGAGGTCCTTCGGCTGCTGGCGATCCTCCTCGCTCCCGCTTGCTAATCGTTGAGACCTCATTGGTACCTCCCAACCAACACTAGGGGTACTCTCCTTCCCCTTGAGCCCCAAAGGGACCACACACATGAACCAGATAAAGTTAACTCCCAACTCGCCTCGCAAGGTTGAGCTACCACTCTCTAATAGAGCTAGGCATCCCAACTCCCACAAGGAAAAATCAGTGAAGAAAAATATTGGCAGCGTATCCTTATGCCTACTAGATGTGATCCATCCTCCTCCTACTCCATTTCTTTTATAGAGTTTTCTTAGTGACTTGTTTCCAAAACACACATTAATTTTTTTTTATTAAAAATTAATTAGGTAAATTCCCCCCCATACACTTGTCACCCGATCCCTTAGTTGCACCAAAAATTCATTTAATTAATTAATTTTAAATGGCCAATTTCCTTCACCCACCTAAAAGTGTTCCTAAAAACACTCTTCCATGTCCCTTTATTCTCTTATTCCATGTCCCTTTATTCTCTTACAATCCTTTTAATCAGTGACACCTTTCTTAAAGCCTAGTTGAGTTAGAAATTAGAATGTCCTCTAGGCTAGATTCCCTTCTATGTTCCACATTCCCTTTTTGGTATAAGTTCTGAATTAGCAAGTTTGTACTTAGTCAACAATTAATCTTTTAAATATTTTAATCCTTCATTGAAATTTTTATTTAATTATTATGTTTGAATTTTCTTCATCCCCCCCTTGTCTATTTAGTTTTTTTTTTGTTCACAAGTCCTACTTAGACCTAGGCTTCAATTTACCAGGCTCGACAAAAGTTTTTAAGGGAATTTAAATTATTAATCTTTACTCATACAATAATTCATTTTAAGGCTGACCAAGTCCTAAGGAGACAAAGTTTTCTAGGTATGAGGTTCATTAACTTACATAGTTAAAATCACGATGTGCCCTTCAATATGCACTACATTCTCTAAGGGTGCCACTCTCTTGCATTCATGTTTATTTTACGTGATGTGCCCTTCAAGATGCACTACGTTCTCCAAGGGTGCCACTCGCCTTTTGACTGATTTTGGTAGACGTTAAACCCCTGGAGTCAATACTCCGTCAGGTGACCTTGTGGGAGACTAAGGGCCTTTAAGGAATAAGGAATCTGCCTTATTGCACATCCCTTAGAATCATCATGAGAGACTGCCACATTCTTCCCTCACGACTTCGTGGATCTCTCGAACTAGGTAATCGTTAACCTACAGTTCGAGCCACGATGAGAGTGCTAGTAGGTTGTGGAAGAGTTGCTGCCACACCTCTCCCTCAATATATCTGGTTGTCGTGCGTGACCCCTCTACTCCAAATGTGAGTCTGATTAGCAAGCTATCATCAACCTACATCCATCAACAAAAATGTCAGCGATCCATAAACAAAATCCTATTATTTCAATCATAGATCACATATGAAATAACAGAAATACGCAAACCATAAACAATCCACTCTCTGACTCGATCCAGAGTCCAAGGAGGACCATCGATGCCGTTGGCATCCTCAACCTATCAAGAGTCCTGCACATTCAGGAGAAACCAGTCAATAGCACCTGTCTATACATAATAACATAACATAACATCATAAATCACAATCTCATCATCTGAATCCATAAGCGAAGCAATCACTCATATAATGAATTGGATCACTTGCACACAAGTGTCCTTAAAAAACAAGTCACATCAGAAGTGTGCACAAGAGCGGGATGTTACACAAACATTTGTTGGTTGAAGTTTGACCAAGGGTGGTCGAAACATTTGTAAATACATTTTGAATAATCATTTAATAAAAAAAGGGAAGAAACAATCTGAAGGTAGCCGTTGAAGAGTGATTGTTGACCCATAAGGAGGAATGACAAGTGGTGGGATATGAAAGACCAAGTGGCAAAGAACTTGATTTGAACTCAAGTGATGCAGGAGGCATCTTCCCATAAAATATTGTCGAACTCAAGTGAGAGTTAGAGTTGAGCAGGTGGCTCATTAATGACCAAAAGTCCTAGGCAAGTGAATAAAAATAATCCACATCAATTGAGCAAGAGGATCACATGATTGAGAAATAAACTAGAGAACAAAATGTGTGAATCTATGAAGTAAGTTTTGAAGAATAAAGGACCTTGTGGTTCAACGATCAGGCTTGGGGGTATTTAGAGCAAGTAAGCTGGCTGTTCTAGATTTTGGTTGGGTGGAGCAATGACCTTCAGATAGTTTTTACCCCATTTTTTGATTGCAATATTTCTATAGGTTCCATTCTCTTTTATTGTTTTGGATCTTATCAATATGCTGAGGAAAGGAAAATAGTAATGCGATTTCTGTTTTAGATAGTACGAATTTTTAAATTGGGTTTTTAGTGTTGAAATTTAATATGCAAATACTGTGTATTTTGTTTATATATTACCAGATGTAAATAATATGCAAAATGACATGTGTTTAAAATGTATGTTGAAACCCAAACAATTTAAATGAATAACCGTTGAACATACTCATAGTGAACAAACAACAAATTCCGATAGTGCATAAGTTATATAGAAATTATTCTAAGCTAAATCGAAATAACACCATAGGGTACACAGTCGATGGCGGCCATAAAAAATAAGAGAACCAGAATAAGCTAAGTATGAATAGCCATCAATTTTCATAAATCCACAATAGCTATGTTATTGATTAAATTGGAGAACCTGTCATCGATAACTATTACTACTTTTTCCTTAGCAACTAATATAAACTTTATTTCTAGTTTCAGTATAGAGGTGAACAAATTTATAGTAAAGAGACAGAGTAACTCTGTGTATAAATCCAAAACAAAGGAACAAACTACATTTCTATTTTAAATCCAAAACGAAGGAACAAACTAAATTTCTATTTATAATGCCAAAACGATGAAATAAAAACGTTATTGTGTATAATACAAAAAAATGCAAGAACAAAACATTGATGTGTATGATGCCAAAACAAAGAAATAAGACATCTATGTTTATAATATCAAAACCAAGGAGAAAAAACCTTATTATAGCTTATGCAGTAACAAAATCTTTCATAATAGTAATGTCCAGTTAACATAGAGTCTCACAACTCCGTTACAAAGAGATAACTAAAAGTTTGTGACACGAATCCGATATAAAAATAAACTAAAACTTATATATATGTTCCTCCCAAACACTAAGCTTTGAAATGCTTGTAAGACATACGAGGAACAACATAAATGAAAACCCTCAGTTGAAACCTGCAGTAAACTTTAGAGAGAGCATAGCTGTGAGCGAGGCAGATGAGGCACAATGCATGAATGAGGAAGACGTTATGCCTGACCAAGATACATGTCAAATACAAAAATTAAACCTTTAGTATTTTAAATTTTAACCATGTTTGGATAGTCCTGTTGTAAAAACAAAAGATATATTACGAAGTACAGCGCAAAGGATTTTGGGCACTTACCATCAGTTGAGTATTTGCCTTGGACTCCATAGCCAACAAGATCCGCGAACGAGACCAACTCCCTTTAGTATGGTTTAAATAAATGGAAGGAACCTGCAAGTTAGAATATAAACATCAGATTGTGGGCACATTGGTTGTAAACACCAAACTTATGTTGGGTAAATCATAAAATACCATGAAAACTTACCAGAGAGGAAGAAACCCGCGTAATATCCTTTGAGATCCCATCGTTTCGAACAATAAGCACAGAGATAGTGAAAGAGATTTTATCATTCAACGCAACCGGAATTGGGGAATAAAATTGGTCACAAGAATCAAAAGAAATCCACTGTAATGAAAGTTCCCCAACAAAGTCGAGTTCCCCTGAAAAGAAGAACTCTAAAACTATCAGCTAGGAGACCACATGATACTGGGTGCAAAGAATTCAAATGATGGGTAATGAAAACGAGTCTAGGATACTTAAAGAGTTTATAGAGCGAGGTGCTTACAATATGGAAGATCACATGGAACAAGCTATCGCACAAGGAGACACATTCTCCTACAGAGCAGACGTGAGGAGATAGTTTAGGGTCGAAATGATTGAACATGTGGTAATGAATACAAACCCTCACAAATTTCAAAAAATGAATTACTCAAACAATTGGTAGAAGATTTCGTGGACACTTGTACCTTTGAATGGTTGTGATCCAACCCTATATTTCCCCAATTAAAAGCCTGAAAATACGACACCAACCTCTGCAAAGTATTAATATGTTACATTGAAAGTGGCATACAGTAGTTACGATCTCCATAAGTGTTGTACGCAGGAAGAGTTAGTATTGATATGTCATAGGCATATTAAATGAGACAAGTGTTAAATATAGGTTCTAGGGTTACGAGTGCCATTGCCTATATAGAAACTTAAAATAATTACCATGGGTTGTATATACGAATTATCCATAAGGGCTAATTTTTCCATTGTGATCTTTAGTTGGGGATTGTAACAAGATTTGTTTACTTACTATGGAACTCGATGGTTTATTACAAAGATTTTAAAAACCTCCTAACTTAAGTAATTATGTGTTAACAATATTGGTACTTTACCTTAGGCTTTGATTTGACAAGTTGTATCATTATTAGCAAAATTTACACAACAACATAGTATGAAGACTATGGACCCACTGGGATTTTAAATATCATATGTGAACTACCTTCCATTTATGAATTTAGAGAATTTAAATTAGAAAAATAAATAAATTTATGAGTGTATTTTGGATATGTGACAATTGATTACTTAGCTGTGATTTAATTCAATAAGTGATTTATTTGGAATTAACTGTTGGGTGTTGCGTAGGAGAGATTTCAACCATCCAAGTGTTGAATCCAGGAAAGTCAACAAATGTGCACTAATTCTTGAGCCATCAACAAGATCACAATCAAGTACATATTTCCATTACCTCATATGAATGATTTAATGGATTTTTTGAGTGGTGCAAATTATTTTTCAAAGATAGATCTAAAGAGTGGTTATCATAATATTAGGATAGAGAGGGAGATGAGTCGAAAACTTCTTTTAATACTAACGATGAACTATATGTGTGGCTGGTCATTCCTTTTGGTTTGAAAACTACACCTAGCACATTTGTGAGATTAATGAATGAAGTTCTTAAAGAATCCATTGGAAAATTTTTCATTGTCTATTTGGATGAGATTCTGATTTATAGTCAGTCAAAAGAAGATCATCTCAGACATTTGAAATTATTCTTGAAGAAATTGCAACAATAAAAACTTCTTATAAATTTGAAGAAGTGTTCATTCATGAAGGAAAATCTGTTTTACTTGGGCTTTGTCATATCTCAAGATGGGATGAAGATGGATCTCGAAAAAGTTAATGCTATCTTAGAATGGCCTTGTCCAAGAAATATTTATGAGGTAAGAAGCTATCATGGATTAGCAAGTATTTACAGAAAATTCATTAGAAATTTTAGTGGTATATGTGCTCCAATTGTTGAAACCATTAAAAATGAACAATGACCATTCAAGTGGACAACAATATCTGAAAGAGGATTCAGATTATTAAAGGAGAAGATCACTGAGAAACCAGTGTTAGCTCGTCCAGATTTCCATAAACCATTTCAAGTTAAGTGTGATGCAAGTGGGATGGCCAATGGTTCTATTCTCAGTCAAGATGAGAAGCCTGTTACCTATTTTAGTGAAAAAATAAATGAATCCAAACAAAAGTATTTTTCCTATGATAAGGAGTTCTATGCAGTGATACAAGCTCTCAATAAATGGAGACATTCTCTCATTCCCAAGGAGTTTATCTTATACACAGATAATTATGCTTTGTAGTTTATCATTAGACAAGAAAAGATGAATCCGAAATATGCCAGATGAGTAGAATTTATGAAAAATTTTACATTTTTTTTTAAACATATTAGTGGGCACACTAAAAAATTTGCATATGCTTTGAGCAGAAGATATTTGGTTTTGCAGGAATGTCAAGTAACTGTTGTGGGATTTGAACATCTCAAGTAAATGTATAAAGAATATCCATATTTCAAGGAGGCTTATGAAGCACATGAGAACCCAGTAAGCAGAGATAGAAGTATTTGGATAAAGTATATGCTACATGAAGGGTTACTATTCAAAGGTAGTCAACTATGTATCCCAAAGTGTTCAATGAGGGACAATATGTTGCAAGAGAAGCATAGTGGAGGATTAGCTAGTCATTTCAGACATGATAAGATCTATACTTAGCTAAGTTACTTTTATTTTTGGCTAGGTATGAGATCTGATGTTAGAAATTTTATGGAGAAATGGAGAATTTTCCAGTATGCAAAAGGAATACATCAATACACAGGTTTGTATCAACCACTACCAATACCAAACAGACCATGGGATGATTTGTCTTGGGATTTCCTAGAACTGAAAGAGGCAATGATTTCATTTTTTTCATCGTTAGATTTTCCAAAATGGCACATCTTGTACCTTGTTATAAAACAAGTGATACAACTCATATTGTTTTTTTTTTTCAATGAAGTTGTGAGATTACATGGTCTTCCTAAGAGTATAGTTTTAGACAACGATACCAGGTTTGTTTGAAAATTTTGGAGGACATTATGGAAGAAGTTGGGAATTAATATTTGTTTCATCTCAGCCTATCATCCACAAACATATGGGTAGATTGAAGTTATTAACATGACCTTGGGAAACATATTGAGAAGTTTGGTAAATGAACACCCAAAATAGTGGGATCAAGCTCTTCCACAGGATGAATTTGCATAAAATGACTCATTTAATAGAAGCACATGATTGAGTCCATTACAAATTGTGTATGGTATGCACCAAAGAAGAATTTAGGAGCTTAGAAATCTAGGAAAAGTAGAACTAAGGAGTGTTGATGTTGAATATTTTTCTACAACCATGTAGTCATTGCATGAACAAGTTAAAGGGAAGCTACACGAAAGCAGTGAGAAATACAAGTAGAAAGTAGATTTGAAGAGAAGGGAAGTGAATTTTGAGGTTGGAGATCTAGTCTTAGCACATCTGAGGAAATAAAGGTTTCCAAGAGGAAAATATAACAATTTAAAGTTGAAGAAGATTGGACCCTGTAGAATTTTGAGGAAATTTTCAGCTAATTGCTATGAGTGTAATGTACCTGACATCAACACAACAAAAAGACTCGCTTTGATACCACTTTTTAATGTAATCAATATCAACACCACATAAAACTTTTCTCTGATACCAATTTTAACATACCCAGATCAACAAACCAGAAATTTCTTTCTTGTTGTTGCTTTGGTACGAATTTCTAATGTACCCGTCACCAATAAACTCAACAGTTTTCTCATCTACAAATATGAAATGTACCCATTTCTCGGGTACTCCCAGATTTTCCTTCTTGGACTGATTTCGAATTTCTATTCCATTCTTTTAATTCATGAAACTTGATTAATGCACATGCATTCATCAAGAACCATGCATATCTATAAAATAATGCTTAACTTGCTATGCACAACAATAACCAATAAACAAACATAGCATAAAGACATATCTTAGAGATAATAATACACAACGAAATATAAATTACATAGAAAACATAGAGATAAATTATCATTAATTAAACCATTCACCAACTGGATGCAGACGCCAGATGTTCCATTCAACCATAGACACTGCTATTCCAAATCTCAACAACAAGTCAACCCCGATCCAAGGATATCAATCTAGAAGGACGAGTCCTGGGCCAACTCTAACCCACACAATATTTAGTTACCAAGATCTCACAGTTTTCCCAACCACACAACAATCCAAGTTTACCAACTCTCTTCCCCTTCATCCTAGACAACCCAAAGAAATGAACCCCTTTCTATGCAATGTAGTCCCTCAGGATGTTCCAATTCTTTCCAGGGATCTAATGCTACTGGTCATGAATCTTAATGATGGAAACTACAAGGATTCTCAACAGTGGACAATTCTCTCACAACTACCATCATTCTCATGCACAAAAAATCCATTCCTTTATGCAATAATAAATAATTCCTTACAATCATCTAGCAATGGATCTCTACCTCCATCCATTCGTTTCCATGCCATACCCAACACACAAATGAGTAAGCGTGAATGAATGAACCCCCAAACAACCCACATACATGGTTTGAATAACCAAGATGCCCAAGTAACAACATGGTCTCACCAATAGAATCAGGTGCCCCATCATTCTCCCCCAAACAAAAACATGGGTAGATAAATAATTAATATAAGGACTTAGCCCCTTTATCCCCTCTCTCTCATGGAATCATAACCCCCTATCTCTGTCCTTGTCCGTCTTGCAACTAGCGATGTATTTTATTAATACAATTAAATTATTACATTGTGCAAATACATATCTCGTCCCTTGGCCATATTACTCACTGCAGGTTCTCTGACTTCGAACATATCGACTCACCATCTAGATAATTAGCTCATACTTTTTGTTATTAGCAGTGCACATATAGTAATCAATCAAGAAATTATTTCTTTGCTTGAAACCTCTTTCTCCTTCCCATAGCTAGTTTTCATCGAAGTTGAAATTCTTGCATTTCATTTTCCTCTTGCATGATTTAAAGAGTTGAGTCAAAATGACATCAGTTTCATGACCACTCCTTTGAGTAATAATAGCCTAAAATCAAGTGCTAATTAAAATTTATCTAGCAAATTTAATTTCTAGGGCTCTTCAAACCCATCTTAGCTTAGGTGTAGAGCTTTGGAATAAGATTGTCATAATAAATTTCCAAAGATGCTAAACAAACATAGAGCTTTGAGTTAGGGAGTGAAATCCAGTTCCTATATCATTGACTTTGGGAAGCCCTTCTAACACAAGGGTCAAGCACAAGGTCACATTGGGGCCGATAGAGTAATCAACCCTGCTTTGTTGGTCTTGGTGTAGTGGTTTCACATATTACGACGGTCACTTGGGGAGTCTATCAAAGTGGTTTCAGGCTTAGTTACCCTTCCCTTGCATGTAAACTGGACTGTCTACTATCCACCCTCTGCTTTGGTATAGTAGGTGGTACCATAGAGGCCATAATATTTTAGACTTCTCACCCAAGGTGACAACACAAGGAAGGTGGTGTTGTACCTGGGATCGACGTTGAATAGACTCACTAGAAATCCTTGGAGGGTTGACAACTGCTTAGTGAGGTAGCTTGCACCGGGGTGTAAGTTCGTTAAGCAGGTTTTCAATGTAACTTTCCCACCCACTGAAACTCATCCCCTTGCCGCATCGATCCTGCGATGTTGGATTCCATCACCAACTAGTGATTCTTTGTGAGAAGGTTTGTTTGCATGCTTGACTCCTATATTAATTAGTGTGTGCTATTTTTTCTCCTTAGTAGGCCTTAGGATTGAGTCTATGTCTAATGGAATCAAATCTAGATGTTAGTATCCTATAATATGCTAAAAGGTCAAAGTCTGGTCAAATGTGTGTGTTATGTTTTAGAGTCATGACTTGGTCTTCATAAGACCAAAGAATTCCTTATTTTAGAATATGGGCCATCTAGTCAAAAGAGTCTAAAGTTTTGTAAAGGGTTAGGAGTGTCATGTCATGATGGGTCATGATCATGATTATGTGAGTCATTAAATTCATGTGCGGTCACCATGTGAAGTGTACAAACCTTCTAAAGTGACTGCATTCTTCATTTGAATAGTTGGATTAGTGTGTACTTTCCATCATGTCAACTCGAGACTAGAAGAAGAAGTATAATAAAGATGGAAATATTGTTATATTCGAACCCCAAGGTTTGCAACTCATCAATTCTGATCCAACAATCATGGCATATTTTGAGTAGGTCGGATGCATTCGGTTTTGTGAAAAACTCCAGGGTTATAATATGCAGGTGACCAAAGAATTTTCCCTCAACTTCAATGGGGTTGACACAAAGATAGGTGATCTTCAATTTTAGGTGACTGAAGAGTCAATATCTACTATAATTGATATCCCAACCCAAGGAGAAAAATGGTTCAAAGGTATGCCCTTTGATCTCAGTTTTTACCATGATTTCTTAAAACCTGAATACAAGAATCATAATTTTAGTGCTACAGTGCCCATGGAGTTCATATTGGAGCATTATGGCAAGTTATTAAGGGTTTTTTTAGAGATATTTTACTTGTGAGGTAAGGTTCAACATAGTGTATCAATATCACATTATGTTATTAATGCATTTTACCGGTAAAAATCCCTTAAATTTTTCCTTTTATCTCTATTGAAGTCTTGGAAATATGTCAGACATGGTGCAAACAAAAACAAATCCGATTGAGCCTATTTTATTTCACTTTTCTCTGATTAAAATATTGATGTTAGAGGAACTCAAGAAACATAATAAAGAATGGGATTCTTTCTTAGTTTCAATAGGGATAGTAACATATATTTTTGGTAACCCTCAAAACAAAGAGGATAATCCCTCATGAGATGAAAGAACAACCATTTTATCCCCTGAGAATTCTAGTAAAAGGAAGGAAAATATATCAAGAGATAAAGACAGTGGAAACTTAAAAGAGACTGTAGAACCTCTAGTAAGCAAGCAAACCAAAAAGAAGGGTATAAAATTACAATTCACCCATGAAGTTGTTGAGATATTGAAACCTGAAAAATCTCTCACAAGGTCAACAACAAAGAGACTACCCATCATGGAAAAATAACCTGTTGAGCATACAACTCAATAATTTAACAAGGATCAGATACTCTCAGATGAAAAGGACAAGAAAATCATGGAGTTGCAGGATCAACTTAAGAAATCCCATCATACTATAGCACAGTTACAGTTTGAAAATAAAGAAATGAAGAAAATGATTATTGAAGAGGCTATTAGTACTCCTAAATTAAATAAGGACACCACATTATCAGTGAAGAAGACAACACCATTAAGTCCTGACATCTCCAAGAGGAAAAAGGAAAAGAAATCAGTTGAAAAGAGCCCTGAAGTAGAAGAGGTTTCCAAGCCTAGTGTTCTTTTAACCATATATGTAGCCAAGCAATTGGATTTAATGAAAAAGTATGAAAGAGAACCCTCAGTAGATGATGAGCCTGCATCAATTTTAAAGATATATACCTCACCCGGAGAAGGTGAGAGTACAATTAAAAGGCTAAAAAATTAGTTAAGGGAAACACAAGATACTATCATCCAATTGAGGGAGGAACAAAGAGTACACATGAAGGATGCCTTTGAAAGAATTAACCAGTGTAATGAGGCCATTGATAACAAAAAAGTGTTGTAAGCATCATTTTTTGCAGAAATAGGTTTCATCATGGAAGACACAGATTGGATGAGATAAAAAAGTTTGAAGGTGACATAAAAGTTACTTCATCATAGGAATATGTATAGGTTATATCAACATGAAACTAAATCTCATTTTGTAACCTTACAACCTCCAAGGTTTTGAGTTTTGATGGGAAAATCAGTGTTTTGAAGAATGGTGAATGTTTCCAGAGCTCCATATTGTATGACTATAAGTTCAGATATCAGTGAATGGTCATTAGGTGCTATCTCTAGGTCAAACAAGTGAAGAAAATGGAAACATGGCACTCATTGCGCAAGTTCGTTGCGCAAGTGTTGAAGAACTCGGTTGCATAGCGAACTGCATCCACACGCTGCGCAACTGTGA
Organism: Picea mariana; assembly: GCA_032191745.1. Classification (NCBI taxonomy): domain Eukaryota; kingdom Viridiplantae; phylum Streptophyta; class Pinopsida; order Pinales; family Pinaceae; genus Picea; species Picea mariana. Next base: position 130,721 of record JASDQU010310320.1, read on the forward strand.
CAAGGTAGCCAAATCAACATCCAAATCGATTGGATGATATTGGATGACACATATTGGATGAGATAAACAAGTTTGAAGGTGATATCAAATTTACTTCAACATAGGAATATGTACAGGTTATATCAGCGTGAAACTAAATATCATTTTGTAACCTTATAGCCTCCAAGGTTTTGAGTTTTGATGAGAAAATCAATGTTTTGAAGAATGGTGAATGTTTCCAGAGCTCCATATTGTATGCCTATAAGTTCAGATATCAATGAATGGTCATTAGGTGCTATCTCTAGGTCAAACAAGTGAACAAAATGGAAAGATGGCACTCGTTGCGCAAGTGTTGAAGAACTTAGTTGCGTAGCGAACTGCATCCACATGCTGCGCAACTGTGACAGGGCAACCAAATCAACATCCATATCGATTGGATGATATTGGATGAGATAAACAAGTTTGAAGGTGATATAAAATTTACTTCAGCATAGGAATATGTACAGGTTATATCGTCGTGAAACTAAATCTCATTTTGTAACCTTATAGCCTCCAAGGTTTTGAGTTTTGATGGGAAAATCAGTGTATTGAAGAATGATGAATGTTTCTAGAGCTCCATATTGTATGCCTCTAAGTTCAGATATAAGTGAATGGTCATTAGGTGCTATCTCCGGGTCAAATAAGTGAAGAAAATGGAAACGGGGCACTCGTTGCGTAGTGAACTGCATCCACACGCTGTGCAACTATTATAGGGAAGCCATCTCATTATCCAAATCGACCTCAAAGCATCTCCACATGTACCAGATCACCCATAATGACTTCAGATCTCGATGACATGAAGATAAAGAGTTAGATGTCTTATTTTTCAAATTTGTTATGATGTTTTTAATGTAATAAGTTGACTTCTATATTTTAGCAGTTAGTTCCTATTTTCAATGTAACTAAACCCAAACTGTAGGATAGTGGTTGAGCTCGACCTCCTCAGCTTTGGGAAGAGTTTTGGCGTCTATGTTTGGATATTTTATTTTTATGCATTATGATTGGGTGTTAAGATGATGACATATGCCTTAGGGATCTATAGTTGAGAGGGGGTAGCAGGGAATAATAATCCACATTAACTATGATGAAATAATTAAGTTGGTGACTCAAGTAAAAATTAGTTTATCGATTATGTGTCTATCAGATATGATCAATTTGAAATAGTAGTTTAGCATATTTTGTGTGGGTTCATGTTCATTCCTTTAATGCCAATAGTAATGTATGTATTGAAGTCCAATCCACGAGAAAGAAGAGTGTAACATGAGCAACGTGGCTCTATCATGCCTCAATTCAAGTGCTTTCCTCTATAATTTTGTACTTCTATTTTATTAAATACGGTTTATATGGTGTACCATGTGTCTTGAAAACCTTCTCACCTATCACTTCCTTAAACCATTTTTTTCTTCTTCTTGGGCATATGGTTGCATTAATCATATTTCATGTCTTCCCTAGTGCATAATATTATGTCGCTTTGTAATATTAGATATCCTTCATATTGAATATCAATAATTGTCAAATTCTTTAGGAAATTTTGCCTTGTATGCATTAGATATTTTGTTAATCTTAATATCATTTTTTAAAAAATACTCATATCTCGCCGTGATCGTGACGAATTTTCTCGTCGATGGTATTGATAGTTCGTCAATGGCATTGAAACTTTGTCGCCCAGATTCGTTGGATAGTTCATATCTCGGGTGACGACCTATTTAGGTCATCTTTCGTGCGACGACCTCGTTAGGTCGTCTTTCGTGCGATGACCTATTTAGTTCTTATTTCGTGTGACAACATATTTTGGTCATATTTTGTGTGATGAATTCTTTAGGTTGTCTCGCGTGCGACAACCTAAAGTGGTCGTCTATCCTGTGACACAAACTTTAAGTCATCTCCCTCGCAACGATAGTGATATGACATCCTTAGGTTGTCTTGCAAGTGACGATATCCTTAGGTTGTATACATTTCCATGGCACGTGATATGACATTTGGGGGGTCCAAGATTCGTTGCCATCTCCACGATAGAACGTCGCGCACATGTTGAAATTACCATTGCAAAATGACCCAAATTTACTAGTGAATCTTGATTGATGATTATCTTTGATGGGTGTTGATTATTCCTTTCAATATGATGATTTCAAATGTATTCATGATGCTTCTTGATCTATGATGTTTTTTTGACATTTTTATGATGGAATTGATCCATTATCTTCAAACTTTTGTTGATTCCAAAGTGCTTGAAAATCCTATGTGTCTGCAAGGTTTCATGTTCTATTGCATGTCTTGAATGAGTTTATTGTTGATTGACTAATTCAAACTTTTCATCCTCTTGCTGGCATGCTATGCTTAATATCTTCAAATTTTATATCGTCGCATGTAGATCTTAATCTTATGTTTCAAATTCTAAGTTTAAATCACCTAATTATTGATCCTTCTTTTGAGTTGAGACTTCACACATGTAGTTTCAGGACATTCATCTATAGCCACCATGTTATCGTTGAATAATCCTAACATTCTCTTCTAAATTGTCTTAAAGGTAGGGAATATATTGTTTATAATATTTACAAGTCTTCTTTTGGTTGCATGGTTGATATCATTCTTCTATTTTGTTGGAGTAGGTTTGCAGGGCCACTTCGTTTGCATGACCACTCTAGCCTTGAGAGGTCTGTGGGGGATTCTCTTGATCTTTGTCCACAACCTTGACCTTGATTCTTTCTAGGATTCTCCTTATTGGGAAGTGGAGTACCTTGGCTTTCATTTGCCTCGAGGTTAAAATCCCCCAAGGCTGTCAGATCTACCTTTCCTTCAAGCTTGTCCCTGAACCTTTTTAGACTGATCTATATTGAGTCCTTTTTGGTCTTACCTCTTTGCAAAACCCAAGTGAAAATCCCATTCATACTCTTGATTGTGAGTCCTTGTCTTGTCGTCTCTTGATTCCTATTCGCTATCTATCGCATGCATGGAGGTTTGATGTAAGGAAATTTTCCTCGACGTGATCGATTCCTTCTCCTCATGATCTGAATTTGCATGCCCTTTGAGATGCACATATTGAGTGGACTAATCTATGATGTGTGCTTGGTTAGAGTCAATGTATTGTTTCCACTTGTCGCTACTTGTGACATTAAATCGTCACATGAAGTGTCGTATACTTCACCTCCATCAGTTTCCCTTTGTTGCAACTTAATCACCACATCCTTCATCGCTATGTTTCCTCTCTCCTCTCCATGACACTCAGTTTCTTAAATCCTACCTTATACATATTTTTCTAAATTTCGGCCTCTAGGTATGGAACCCTGAGAGGGCGTGGAACCTTGACTTGTGTAATTTGAGATCAATTTTCTAAAGTGTAATTTAATTTAGTTAATTTTATTTTTCTTTATTTTTGTACATATTTTTTGCATATATTTTTATTTTATTTATTTTTTTGTAAATTATTTATATTCATTTTCCCCATGGTTTTGAAAAACCACATGGTATTGCCTGTGGTTTTCCCCCATGGCCCCC
>JASDQU010310321.1:26843-54145 GCA_032191745.1 Picea mariana
TGATGGCTAAATCTTCCCAAACCCTGCGCTCATCATCTCCTTAAACTCCATATAATTGACCGCCCCATCACCATCTTTGTCAACTTTCTGTATCATCCTCTTGCACTCTCCGATCGTTCGGCCTTCCTTGAGACCCAGCGACTTGAGCACAGACTGGAGCTCTTCCACCGTTATTAAACCGTCGCCATTCTCGTCGAAAACGCCGAACGCCTCAGCCAGATCCGCTTCTTCGTCTATATGATCCGCCGTCGCTGCTTCTTCTTGAGCTCCTTTACCATTTATCGATCGATACAGCGTCACGAACTCATCGAAATCCACATACCCGTCGCCATTGACGTCCACGGTTCCAATCGTGTGGAGCAATTCCTCTTCGCTCATGCACAGCCTGAGCCTATCGAAGGACTCTCTCATCTCCTGTTGGCTGATCAGCCCGTCGCCATTCTTATCGAAGGTCGAGAAAACCCTCCTCAGCTCCTCCCGTGCGGCTGCGTTCGAATCCTTCTCGGCTGAATCCGCCATTGTTAAAGCTTTTTCAGAGGGTTTGCTGTCGAAACAGGGCTGAACCTTCTTCGGGAAAACATATCGGAACAGCGAAATGAAAAGCCCGTAGAGCAAAAGGGTTCTCAGTATTAAGCTCACCATGCTTTGCTCCCCTGGAAAGCCGAGAAATCCCCTAATTTCCTCCATTAAATCTGGTGTCCCGAACTCAATGGAAACACGGTCAATATATTCTATTCCAGGAGCCTAGAAGTCGTAATACAAGTAACAAATTGCACCTCGTAACTTCACGTTCAAGTAGACGTCTGCCGCGTTTTAAAGTATGGCCGCCCACCAACTTCATGTTCACGCACAGTACAGAGATGAAGAAGAATAATCATTCGAGTGAGTGGAGGAAGAATCGATCCGACTCCGTCTAGTTACTAAACCAACACGTTTTAAGGATTCTCGATCGACGCGGAGACGGCAAATAAAAGGTGGAATAGATGGCTTGCCTTTTGGAAGAAAAAATACCATGCGGATCTTTGAAAACCGATAGATGCTCTTGTGTAAAAGACTTGTCCACAAGCGGTTGCCAAGTAAGGATGGTGAAGTTACACTGAATAAAGGCTTTTTGACTCTGGATTTTTATTTTTTCAAGCATTAAAGCTTCTTGTAGCTATTATTATAACAGTATACAGAGTATATATTGTTTTAATTAAAAAAAAAATTGTATTATAAAGTTAGTTCAATGTTTCTAGCCGAAGCTAATAGCAAGTCATATATAATTTGACTGGATCTAATGGTTAAGAACATGTGTTTTTTTTTGTAAGAGGTCACAAGTTCAAATCCAAATCTGTATACTTTACCAGTGAAATCATCACATACTTATACACAATAATCTACTTGGACATAAATATATGCTTCAAAGTTTGTGGGCTTTCCATTACCAATAACCAACTTTCAAGAATAGTATTTCTCTATCTTTCACCTAAATACTCACGAAATATGGGTTTTTCTTAGGACTTGCTAGGAAGTTAGACCCATCACAAATTTATGCAGGAACGCAACATAATACACAAATAACCATGAATACAAAGATGCAACAGAAATAACACTTCATTTCATTAATATCAAATAATTGAAATTTGTTTACAGATAGAATAGAAATAAACTAGCTAAAATATCAAGGTTCGCAACAGCCCAATGTTTGTCGATCGGTTGATGCCCCAAAAAATGTCATTTAGGGCCTCAAAATGGCTCTGGAAGTTCAGGACCCGAAAAACTACCAAAAATAGTAAATTGCGCTACAATTAAGGAAACTGAAAAATTGAAAGAAATAATGGTGGGGGTCCAAGTGGAATAGGCGGGTGGCCACCAATATCCACCTAGATCATTCCTCCCCCCTTAGGAAGCAATGGTCCCCATTGCATTGATTTCCTCCATGAGATGATGAAACTTCTTCTGAACTTGGTCCCTCGTGAGCCACTTGCCCTGGTGAAGGAGTTGGCCTGCTTTGACAACTCGATATAACTGGATCCTGTGCTTATGGGTGTTCTTGATCTATGTGTCCATAATTCGATCAGTTGTGGCTTGTTCCATGCAGTCTGGGTTTAACTCTATTGGTGTGAGTTGTTCTGCCATGTCAGATGTGTCCATTAGAGGTGGAAAGTAAGGCCGAAGGTGGTCCACATTGAACATTGGGTGCAGACTAAGGAATGGTGGGATACTGAGCTCGAAGGCATTTCCCCCTACAACCTTGGTGATGGTGTATGGCCCATATCGAAGCGGGCGAAGCTTGCGATGGGGTCCAGTGAGGTTCTCTTTCTACAAATGTAACCACACTTTGTCGTCCACTTGGAATTTATGTTGCACCCTATGTTGATCATGCCGCTACTTGTACTTAGCATTGGCTATGTCCAATATGTCATGAACCTGTTGGTAAATGTGTTGAATGCGCTCAATGAAGTTGTTTGCCTTGGCAACTTCAGACTGGACATGAGCCGAATTAGCCTGAGTAGCTGCAAATGGTATGGCTACGTCAATGGGACATAGTGGCTGGAATCCCAAGCCCACCTGAAAGGGGTTGTGGTCGGATGAGCTGTGGAGGGCCCGGTTATAGCTATGTTGTACATAGGGCAGGCTCTCATCCCATGTGCATAGATGCTTTGAGTTGTACATGCACAAAATGTGCACGATCATCCTGTTGAGGACCTCTGTATGGCCATCAGTTTGGGTATGGAAAGCTGTGGAATTGGTGAGCTTGGTGTCCAACATTGACCAGAGGCTGGACCAAAATGTACTGAAGAACCTATTCTCCCGATCTGAGATGATAGACGGTGGGATCCCAAAGTGTACTCACACTCGTTCAAAGAAGAGTTTAGCAGTGGCTTCTACTATGATATTCCTCTTGTAGGCTGCCATAATGGCCATCTTCGAGAATCTGTCGACGACCACGAAAACATAGTCGTTTCCATGCTTAGTAGAAGGAAGGCTCGACATGTAATCCATGGAGATGGATTCATGGATTCCCAAGGTCGACTGGGGGTAGGCAATAGAGTATATAAGTCTTGCTTCTTGAAGGTCGGTTTGACAATGACAGAGGCAGTGCAGGATCTGATGTACTTCCCGACATCCTGTCGAAGGTTTGGCCAATAAAAATACTTCTACAGTACTGCCACTATTTTCTCGACCCCGAAATGTCCAACGACCCAACTATATTGTGCTTCCCAAATCATATTGGCATGCTCACTTGAAGGAACACAAAGGTGTCCCAGGTGACATAGTAGTGCATCCTAGAGGTGAAAATTTGGAACTCGGTTACCCTCCAAAAGCGTCTTGTATGTGTGGCTGAAATCTAGATCTCTCTTATAGAGAAGTAGCCAATCAGAAGTCTCGTGCCCACAAGAGTTGAGCACAGTGGTTATCGCCACGATCGGTGGTCGACTAAGGTAGTCTACAACATTGTTGGTGCTGCCCTTATTGTACTTGATGTTCAAATGAAACTATGTCAGATATGTGGACCACTTATGATGGCGATTGTTCTGCAACTTCCCTTGTGTCTTATGAACTGCAAGGGTCAGTGGTCTGTTTGGATGATTGTTTCCTTACCCAAAATGTAATGCTTCCATTGTCAGCAATCCTTCACAATGGAATACATTTCTTTGTCATAAGTGGGATACTTTCGGACTGTGTTGGATAGTTTCGCACTATGATATGCCATTGGATGTCCCTATTGAGTAAGAACTGTCCCAATAGCATAGTCAGAGGCATCTGTCTTGATCTCAAATGGTTGTTGCAAGTCTGGTAATGTGAGCACTGGGGCACAACAGAGGCAATGTTTCAATTCTATGAATGCTTTCTGTTGAGATTTTGACCAAAATAATTTTTCTTTCGCTCCTCCCTTGGTGACTTGACTCAAGGACCAAGTGATATGAGAGAATCCCAACACGAACTTGTGGTAGAAATTAGCAAGACCCAGAAAGTTGCAAAGCTCTGTTAGAGTGGTCAGGGCTGGCCAATCCCAGATGACTTGGATCTTGGTTGGATCCACATGCACCCCACGCTCATCAATAATGTATCCCAGATACTAAACTTGGGTCATGCCAAAAGTTCACTTCTCCAAATTGGCACACAACTTGTGTTTTCGTAGTGTTTGGATGACCTGTCGGATGTGGTGGAGGTGCTCTTCCCAAGTCTGGTTGAAGATCAAAATGTCATCCAAGTACACTATTACAAATGAGTTGGTGAATGGCTGCAAGATGTCATCCATCAACCTCATGAAGATTGTGGGAGGATTCATCAACCCGAAAGGCACGACCAACCATTCGAAAAGGCCCTCCTTGGCTTTGAATGCAATCTTCCATTTATCGAACGGTTCGATTGGTACCTGGTGATACCTAGACTTCAAGTCGATCTTGCTAAAATATTTCTCCCCTTTGAGTTGGTCCAGAAGGTAATCAATCTGTGGGATTGGGTACCTATTCTGGACAGTGATATTATTCAGTGCCCGATAGTCAATATAGAGTCTCCAAGTCCCATCCTTCTTCTGCACCAACACGATTGGGCTCCCATAGGGCAATGAACTTGGTCGGATGTGACCTTTTTGCAATAGCTCCTGAATCTACCTCTTGATTTCATCGTTCTCCATAATAGAGTGTCGATAGGTCGGTCCATTGGGAAACAACACACTTGGGGTCAGATCGATGGGGTGCTTGACCTGACAGTATAGAGGCACCCCTGCGGGTGAGGTGAAGATGTCCTGGTACTCCTCCACGACCTTGTCCATTTGTTGTTGTCGTGCGGAGGATCCCTATCTGGAGGTCGTGGCCACAATATTATTCATTCCCTGAGGGCGGAGCATCAGGAAAATAAATTTCCCAGTTTTGGAAATGAGCTTACTGCATTGTTTTGTAGTAACCAAAGAGATAGCGACAGGCGGTGGTACCTCTGGTATCCTGTACAACTTATTTCCCAAGGTAACAATAACAACGCGAGGTCGAGACTCATACACAACATGTTTCTTCCACAAGTATGGTTGGCATAATAATACATCACAAACATCAAGAGGAGCAATGTCACATAATACCTCATTGGTGAAGGGCTTGATACTGTAGGGAAGGCAAAACTGTTGGATGAAGCGGAGATCCCCTCCTTGGTGAAGCCACCCGATGGTGTACGACTGTGGGTTTGTTGTGGTCGGCAAGCCCAACTGCTTCACGACCTCTACTGAAATGAGGTTCTTTTGGATCCCACTATCGACAATGAATTGTAGCAGGGAACCCTTTACCCACATCTGGGAGTGGAAGAGACACTCCTCCTCCTCTGGATCTTCCGGTTCTTCCTTTTGGATCTTTGTGGTGGAAAAAGTGGCATTGGGCTCCGCATCGATAATATAATTCCCTCTGTCATTCCCCTTCTCGGGTTCTGATTCAGTGTCGGAGCATGCATCTGATTTAGAAGCCCTCATCTTGACCACCAGTGATTGTTTGGACTGACACTCACTTGTGTTGTGAGTGGAGCTATTATGGAACTCACACCACTTTCCCATGTCCTTCTTCGGATTCACGGTGTTGTTATTTTCTTTTGTCTTTGGCAGGTTGTCTTGAGTCGCCATGCCTTGGATTTGTCCTTTGTTCTATGGTTTGGGGGAACCTTTCTCTTTCTTTTGATTCGTAGATCCAAAGTATCGCTTCTTCTGTTTGAATTTATTCTCAATCATGGCAGCATACCGGTATGTCATACCAAGTGAGGAGATGTCGAGGAACTCCATTTCCTCCTGAATGTATCTGTGTAGACAACTACAATACTTCAACACCAAATGTTTCTCTGAATATTTGATACCCAACTTTGTGCGCAGGGTATGGAACAAATTCATGAGCTCATGCACATCTTGATCCCTTTGATGCCGCAAAATAGTCCATTGTATGTACTTGTCCTCATAGCTCCCCATGGGATAATATTGTTCCTTGATGGTGTCTCGGAAATAATTCCAAGTGGGTACGACCAAGAATAGAGAGGGTTCCTCCTCATCCTTTTTCTCACAGTAGGTTTCCCACCAATCCTTGACATGGGGGGTGGCTTTGAGTAGTGAAAAAATAATCTTCTCTCGGTCAGAAAAGTCATGAACCGAGAAATATCCTTCTAATAAATTCAAGCATCTATCTACGGCGTCTGCATCTATTTGGCCATCAAATATGGGAATTTCAAAGTTTACTTATGGGACATGCAAAGAAAGATCGAGAAAGAGCAGACTGCTCTGATACCACTGATCCATATTTATGCAGGAACACAAAAAAATACACAAATAACCATGAATACAAAGATGCAATGGAAATAACACTTCTTTTCATTAATATCAAAGAATTGAAATTTGTTTACAGACAAAAATGAAATAAACTATCTAGGGCGTTGGTAGCTTATCTCTGAGAAGAGATGTGGTGACTACAGGCCTCTGAACTCTGTGGTACAATGAGGCTCAAAGGCCTATATGTTATTGAGAAACAATGGAAACCCTAAGCATCCACAAATCTAACCCTAGGGGATGAAACACCAGAATATGGGCCCCATCGGGGTAAATTGGTACATCAATTTCCTGGGGTCATAACTTTGGCATACTATCTCTATTTGACGCATATGATACATCGTTAGAAATATCTATCCGAGGACTAAAACTGTTGACAATGAATATCATGGTTTGGAGTAGACTAATATTCGTTGCCCGACTGGTTGATGCCCAAAAAACATCATTTAGGGCCTCAAAATGGCTCCGAAAGTTCAAGGCCTGAAAAACTGCCAAAAATAGTAAATTGTGCTACAATTAAGGAAGCTGAAAAACTGAAAGAAACAATGGTGGGGGTCCAAGTGGAATATGCGAGTGGCCACCAATATCCAACTGGATCATATTGTGCCTTGAAACACATGTACCATACCTTATGATCCATGATACTACCTTGAGATTTGTGATGCTACATCAGGATCTATGTACTCTTATACTACCATATCTATAGACATTGGGATCCATGACATCTACCTTGGGATATGTGTATCGCATCAATACATGTGACCACATTGGGATCTACAAAAATACATCAAGAAATGACATGGATGTCATGTCTTCACACGTGCCACTTGGACCATTTGTATGCATCCTCCTTGCTCAGTTGGACACTTCACAACATACTCATGCATTATGTATTCCCCTTTGGCTCACACATGGGGGGTACTTAAGGCATTTTTAGGTTGATGGCACATGATGACCTAGAAAATTTGGATGACACAAAACATTTTTAGACATTTACTTGTGGAGTGTTATCCTTTTGAGCTCACATGTGGCTATTGAAAGGCACTTAATCACTTGGACAACTCACACTTGGAAAATGATGTCACCCTTTATCGAGAACGTTCTTCACCTTGGGGCATTTCCTTGATTAGGGAGGCATCCATGTGGACGTTGGATCTATTTGAATTCACCATTTGACCATGTTATAGGAATTTACATCATTTTTGGAGGGGTGCACCTTGCTTGGGATATATTTTATTGTATTTTGACCCTTTCTAAAGGGATGTTGTACTTCATGAGAAAACTATCCATGTGTTTTATTATTATTTTATTTTTTCTCATGGTTTTATTAAAGCAAATGGTTTTGAGATCATGGTTTTGAGCTAGCACTTGGTATTGTAAAATGGTTTTGAGGCACCTCTTCTCCTATAAAAGAGGTTGCTCTCTTCGTTTTGGTTTCATTGGAGAGTAAAAAAATGAGTTCTTGCTATTTGTCTAGTGTCTTTCTTTTTCAAGTGGTGTTCCACATTTTTTTGTTAACGAGATTGATTGGGATATCTCCTTTGATACAAAACTAGGGAAGGACAAGCCAAGGAGGTAGGAGTTATATCTATTTCTTTTATTTTCTGAGAATTTTTAAGCATGCTCATGAATGTATTTAAGAACAAGATTGTTATGATTTGTTCTTATTACTTCACTATTGCTTATAAAAACCTTAAATGAATTGGTTGTTTGTTTCCTTTTCTTCTTCAACCTCCTTCAGTCTAGTAACTCTCTCCTTCTCTAGTTTGGTTCTTTTATCCTAGCCTTAGGTGAGGGAAAACACCAATAATTTTTTATTAGGGAATATCACCAAGAGACAAGGACCCCATGGCCCAATGGTAGGTTTGTTTTCCATTAAATATTCAATCAACTCAACTAAAATAAAAAAATGCCCATCATTGTTTTCAATTTCTCGAGCTTAATTGAAAAACTTCTTTGATTTTTGGTTGGTCGATTTTCTTCATTAGTAACCCTAATCTAGCATGTTAACCCTAAGCTAGCAGGTTAATGCTAAGCTAGCATATGTGGGTTTAGAAGTGTTCATTAGTTTTCTATATTAACCTTGTTACCCCCCATGCCTAGGGGTAACTGGAGGAGATCATGTTTCGAGGCCCGCAATGGATAACATGATCTACACCGTGATGATGATCAAGATATCCACATATGCAACCCAATAGGCCCCTTGATTTGCCTCCCAGTTGCATCAACCAAGGCTCATCACATTCAAGCAATACAGAATATGGGAGATGGTAGCCCATTGTCACCATGAGGCATGTTAATTCTTATTTCATGCAAATTTTTGTGCTTAACTTATCAGGCATGTGGGTAAATATCCTTGGTTGAAGTCAGATAATGGATCATTGGTTTGGTAAATTGTGTCGGTTTTCTTGTTTCACCTTGGTGTTCAACTTATGAGCCCTAGTCCTGTTATGTCACCACCCAGGAAAAAGGGGTAATACTGGGGGGGGCTCCCAAGGGTAACGTTATGTTCCCCATCATACTTGATACTTTCCATCTTGAATCCTTTCACATATCCTAAACTTCAACTATGGTCCATTCTCTCATGAGAAGAAGGGGTTGAATGCCCAGAGGATGATGTAGTTTCTCTATGTATATTTATTGCTAAATTATAAAGGCCACCATAAAATCCTCAATCCAGCTTGAGCTCTACCCTCTCTAATGGTAATTTCCCCTATATGGATGCAAATGAATGCACCAATTATAAAGGACTACTGCCCAGTAAAAAGTAAAGGAATGAAGCTTGAAACCTTATAAAGGGGACTTACAAATGATAATTGGGTATCAAAAGGAAAATAAGGGATTCATAATGTAAAAAGTACTAAGGAAAGGGTATGTCAAGCAAGGAAGCACCACCTCTACAAAGGAGTTCATAGAAATGGATATCATAAGCCATGAAGTAAGCCTAATACCATATCACATTCACACTTAATCTTCATGGGTTTTTACTTTCCCTTGTCACTCTCAAGACCTATCCCTTCTACCTGGGTTATTTTATTTCCTGTCTAGATGTCACACCTAATAGGGTTGGATGAAGACCCTCCCATACTTAAACCTGGTAACTCACATGGGGTCCTAGCTGGTGTGATACTTGAAGGGGATACTGGGGTGAATAATTTCACATGGATTATGTCTTAAGTTGCAACTTACTTTACATGTCTTAAGGACTAATATTTCTTATGAACTTTGGTTTACCTTGTCTTATATTCTGCTTTGTTTTGAATGGCCCTGACATGGTTCTTGAGGGATGTCCTAGGATTGCACCCAAGACATTGTGCCTTTATTGTAGGAATTTGGCACGTGTGATGGAGAGAAGTGGGTCATCTAGTGACTCAACATCCTAAGACAATGGCTCTCACATTTTCAAGACTTTGGATGATGGACATATGGGATTGGTTTGATTAGTACTAGTCATTATGCCACTCATATGGACTATAATCCCACATGCTAGGCAGAGCACCCCAGAACTCTTGTGCACATAGGATGGAGCACATTAACTTTGGAGGCACCTTAACATCACTTGGAGACAATATTGCATTCCTCTTGCACTTGGACATGGCCTTTCCGGGCCTATGACGTCATCCTCTAGCCTTGACATCACCTTTTGGGGCTAGGGTTTGATGGATGGTGTGGTTTTGAAGATGATTTAACATGGGTTGGAGTTAGAGGACACCTTGTTTCACATCCTTTACACACTAGAGCATGCCACGTGACCTTTGTAGGCCCAACATCTCACTCCTTGAGCCTTGACGTCACACTTTTGAGCATCGTGTCACCCTTCTAGGGTATGACATCACCCTTTTAGGGTTTTGATTGATGTATTTTGTATTTTGGCATATTATTAGAGGCAAATTAATGGGGTTGGCCCTCTTTCTATTTTGTAGTTGAAAAATTATGTAGACAAATTGTTTAGGGTTGCCTCAAATAAAAAGGCAAACACTCATTTAATTTTTATCATCATAACTTCTCTCATTTGTGAGAGAACAAGTCTGAAATTTTCTCCCTCTTTGGGACTATCTAGCTCTTATACTTATGTGGTATGCTTGGAAGATCAAGTTGTGAATGGTTTTGCTGATTTTGAGGAGGAATTTATGCAATTAGGGTTTTGTCTCATGGTATCTTGAGTAAAGTAAGTGATTTTTCTGCATTTTATCATTATGTTGTTGTGTTTCATGATGATCTTGCTACTTTAAGATAGACATCTTGCTTGGTAAAACCCTAAGAGAGGAGAATAAGTGATTCCTCCTCTCACAAGGTTATTCTTGTTCAAAATTGGTGAAGCATTACCACTAGGGTTAGTATCCTAAATCCCTAAAGTTCTAGCACTTTAGGATTTTATCTCTAGACATTTGATTTTGACCTAGTTGAAGCATTAAGAAGGGAGAAAAGATTTCTAGAGTGCAAATGTTCTTGCACTCTAGCAGTCCTTCTCTTTAAGGTTTAAATCCTAAGGCCCTAATGTGCTAACACCTTGTATTTTAAACCCTACCTCTTAGTTTCTACTAGTTTAATCTTCAAGTATGGTTGCATTTGTTGTTATAAAGACTCCATATCCCCAAGGTACTGGTTACATAGCTCTCTTGTGGTGAAATTGATCAACAAACACTCTCCTAAAACTCTCTTAGTCTCTCTACTAACATTACTAACACTAATATTGACTAACTTGCTAGTAAACTTGTTGTTGTTGCAAATGTTTTCTAGAACCACCTGATAACACTTTAATTTTATTCATACACTCATTTATTGGTGGTCAATCTCATTCAAAAATTGCATCTAACAATTGGATATTTTTCTAGTGGATTTATGCTAAGTTTTCCTTGTCAATTGTTGCATTTCTGATCAATAATTGTTGATGATTTTATAATTGTACAACTGTTCATTGTTACAAATTCATAATAGCCATCGAAAATTTTCATGTCTAGTGTCTTTAAGAGGCATTTATTGCTTGTTTTAACTTGAAAATAATCATACACATGCTATAAAGTGTTCTTGTTCCGGGAAGGTACTCAAACAAACTTATACCTCTTATCTTTCCTTGACCTAGAAATTTTATTCAGTGATCAAGAGAGGGGGTGGTAGGCTTGGATACTATACTTGCTACTTTGATCCCTTGAGTTCACCACAAAATCCTCCCTTGTGGTGGACCTCTTCCATCACTAAAACGAGGGAAGTTATCACTAAGGTGACAGTGGTAGGATCTTCGATAGTTATGAAAGATTTGGGGGACTTGTGGTGGGATTTTCACAAGTATAGATCATGCGATAACAATCCTTTCAAACCCTAGTTTTATCTTTTATTCTATTGCAGGTCCAATATTACTTCATCTACAACCATATCTTCATGCCCTCATATTGATATGAAATATGGGCCTGGAATCCAAATCAAATATGAGGAATATTACCCCTTTGAGGAGTCACTATGATCCAAGTGGACATTGGTGGTTTCCTACCTATTCCAATGGCTCAACATACAATTTCCATTTTGGTAGTTTTTCAGGTCCCAAACTTTCGAGGTCATTTTGAGGCCCTAAATGATGTTTTTTAATGTGGAATGCCATAATAGGGGGCAAAGGATTGTATTGGTCCATTTGTAATGTGTAATCCTCATCTAGACCTTTCCAACGAGGTATCAAGCACCCCAAACATAGATTGTATGCAAAAGTTATGCCCTAGGGAAGTTGATGTATCAACTATCCCCATTAGGGCCCACAAACCTTTTGGCATTTCATCTTTTGGAGTTAGGGTTTTGGATGTTTAATTTTTTCTCATTTATGCTTTATGTTAAAAATTCCTTGGGATCCTCATTGTAATTATGTTCTTGTGAATGAGAGTAGCTGTCACATCTCTTCTTAGAGATAAGTTGCCACCATTCTAGCAAGTTCATTTCACTATGTATTTAAATTATAGTTTTTGCAGAATTCATTATTTAATGTAAATTGAGTATTATTATCTCTCTATGTTTATTGTAATATCTTTGTGTGTTTCCTTCTATATCACTACCTTCATTTCATTCTGAGCATAATCTAGATCAGTGGTATTAGAGTGATCTGTTCTTTATCTGTTTCTTTGTGCATGTCTCCAATGAGTTTAGGGTATTAGGCATCGAGACTCGAACTGGTCGAGCCTTTGGAAGACCTTCCTCACCGAATTCGACAACCACCCATGGAAGAGAAACATAGATATGAGGGAGCACAAGATCCTATTAAGTTGTTTCTCACGAAAGTCCTCACAAAATAGAGAAATGATATGATGGATCAGTTTTCCAAAATCCTTCAACAGTTGTCAAAAACAAAAAAACATCTTCATCAAGTGGTCACTTTGGAGATGTCACCCCCTTCAAGGTATATGTTAATTTTGATGTTCTCATATTTGAATTTCGGATATATGCGGATGCTTTGGAAAAGTGGTTAAATCTACTAGAAGGTTATTTTTCTGTCCACAATTTTTCCAATAGGAAAAAGATCACCTTTAGACTCCTTAAGGCAGTCCTCCATGTCAAACATTGGTGGGAGACTTACTATGAGAAAAACTCCATAGAGGAGTCTAGAATATTTGGGGCTGAGCCCACTTGGGACACTTTAAAGGATGCCATCAAGGAAAAATATTACCCTGCTGGAAACTACGACAACTAGTACATGAGATGGACCACACTCCGTTAGGAGAGGGACCAAACAGTGGCATAGTTCACAAATATATTCCATACATTGCGCACCAAGTTGGGTATCAGAGACTCCGAGCGACATTTGATTCTAGAAAACCATGGGATCCTACATAGGTACATCCAAACATAAATGGATTTTCTGGACATCTCGTCGTTGGGAGCCACTTATCAATATGTTGTCAAAATAGAGGAAAAATTTAAGCATAGGAATAAGCGAGAATTTGGATCTACTAATGCATAATAGAAAAAGAAAAACAAAGGAAACCCCAACACACAAAACAAAGGATAAAGCAAGGGTAGAAAATTGTAGGAAAACGAGTTTAAGCTACAAACAAAGTGGTAATGGGAAGACTAAGAAAGACATTGGGAAATGGTGCAAATTCCATAAAATCCCCTGGCACAACACCGATGATTGTCACTCAAAGTAGTAATTGGTGGACGAGATGAAAGCCTCAGATTCAAATCTAGGCTCAGAATCTAATTCAGAGCTAGATAAGGTGAATTAGATCATTGATGTAGAACCCGATGCCGTAGTCGCTGCCACCAAGATCCAACCAAATGAAAAGGAAGAGTCAGATGAAGGTAAGTGTTTTTTTCACTCGTAGATGTGCATTAAGGGTGCTCCGCTACATTTTATTATTGATAGTGGAAGCCAAAAAAACCTCATCTCAACAGAGGTCATGAAGCAGTTGGAGTTTCTGAAAACACCACATCCACCACCGTACAATATTAGGTGGCTCATCCATGGACAAGATCTCCACGTTAGCCAACAATGCCACCTACCCTATGGCATCATGCCTTTCAAGGATGAGGTATTGTGATATGTTTCCCCACTTGAAGTTTCTGATGTTATTTTAGGCCATTCATATATGTGGAAATGACATTTAGTATATGAGTCTAGACCTCATAGTGTCATTGTTATTGTGGGAAGACAATTGTACAGGATCCCAAAGATATCTCCATCTACCGCAATTTCTTTGGTCTCAGCTAAGTAGTGCAGGAAGGTCATGTCTGAGACTAGGAAATTTGTCCTCTTCAATATTCTCTCTCAGAGTGAATGGAAGGTTGTAGCCACATCCATGGTCTCTACATAGGTCTCCTCTATGCAACAGAAGAAAGGGGAAATTTTTTTGGAAGAATATTGAGACATCTTCACCTCACCTACCGAGGTGCCTCTATACTATCAGGTCAAGCATTCAATTGAGCTAACTCCTGGAACATATTTTCTTAATGGGCTAGTGCATTGACACTCTCTCCTAGAAAATGAGAAAATCAAGCACCAAATCCAAGAGATGCTCCAAAAAGACCACATTCAACCAAGATACTCACCCTGTGAAAGCCCAATTGTGCTCGTATAGAAGAAATATGGGACCTAACGACTTTGTATTGATTACAAAGCTATGAAAAAAATCACAGTCGGGAATTGATACTCAATTCCCTAAATTGATGACCTTATTTACTAACTCAAGGGGGCCAAGTACTTTAATAAGATTGATCTGAAGTCCGACTATCATCAGGTCCCCATAGAACATATTGATGTATGGAAGATTGCTTTCAATTCTAAAGAAGGTATTTTCGAGTGGTAGGTCATGCCCTTTGGCTTGACAAATGTGCCAAACACCTTCATGAGGTTGATGGCTGAAATCTTGCGACCATTCACCAATTCCTTTTGTAATTGTAAATATGGATGACATCCTTGTCTTTAGTAAGATTTGGGAAGAACACTTGCAACACATTCAACAGGTCCTCCACACTCTACAACGAAAAAAGTTATATGATAACTTAGAGAAATTATCCTTCGGAATGAACAAGGTCCAATGCCTCAGATACATTATAGATGAGCAAGTTTTTCATGTCAATTCATCCAAGATCCAAGACATTTGTGGCTGACCAGCCTCGACAACACTAACCGAACTTCGAAGCTTCTTAGGCCTTGCCAACTTCTATCCCAGATTCATATTTGGGTTCTCCCATATTGCATGGGATCTTATCCAAGTGAGAAAGGGTGGTTGCAAAGGTAAATTTGTGTGGGGAAGATCATAGAATAAATATTTTGATGATCTGAAACATCTCTTATGCTCATCCCCAGTGCTCACCTTACCCGGTCTGCGACAACCATTTGAGATTAAGACTGATACTTCCAATTATGTTGTTGGTGTCATTCCCATTTAGCATGGTCATCCTCTAGCCCATCATAGTGAGACACTCTCATATTTTTTCTGTAAGTACCCCACATATGACAAATAAAATCATGTCTCCAATGGAAGCATTACATTCTAGGAAAGGAGACAATCATCTATATGAATCATAGGCCTATGCAAGTCATGCTGACACAAGGAAAATTGTAGAATGACCACCATAGAAAGTGGTCCACATACTTACAACATTTTCACCTCAACATTAAGTACAAGAAAGGGATCACCAATCGCGTCGTTGACTACCTCGGTTGACCTCTAGTTTCCACGGTGCTTGACTCCTGTAGGAATGAGACCTCCAAGTGGTCCCAACTCTATGGCAATGATCCTAACTTCACTAAGACCTACTAAATGTTCGAAACATGCACAGTCATTGTCAAATTCCATATTCAGTATGGAATGTTATGCCATCTGGGTCATCATTACATTCCTTCAAGCGAGTGTATGAAGCTGATTTGGGAATCCACTATAGTTGGGTGGTAGGACACTTTGGCGTGGATAAGACACTACATAAGTATTTCTATTAACCAAAGCTTCGATAGGATGTTATTAAGTACATCATATCTTGCATTTCCTTTCTCTACACCCCTCTGCCTACTTTCGACGGGCCCTAGGAATCCATCTCAATGGACTACATGTCAATTCTCGCCTCCATCAAGCATGGAAACGACTGTGTATTTGTGGTTCTCTAAGATGGACATTTTGACCACTTGCAAGAAGAGTATCACAACCGAAGAAATCACCAAGATCTTCTTCAAACTTGTATGGGTACACTTCACACTACCACATACCATCATATTAGATCGGGACAACATATTCTTGAGCACATTCTAGTTGATCCTTTGGTCACTATTGGACACCAAGCTCACCAAATCCATTTCCTTCTACCCTTAAAATGATGGAAAGACAACTGTCGTCAATATTATGATCATGCATCTCTTGTGCATGTACAACTCCAAGAATTCACAACATGGGATGAGATCCTTCCATATGTCCAACATCGCTACAACATAGCACTCCATAGCGTGGTCGACTACATCCCTTTTTAGGTGGGCTTGGGTTTTCAACCATTAGGCCCCATTGATGTAGAACCTCCCCTTGCATTCATAGAGGTGGAATATTCCAATGCTCAATATGAGGCCGAAAAGGCCACCAAATTCATTGAATGGATTCAACACATCTTCCAACAGGCCCATGATATTTTGCAGAAAGTCAATGCTAAGTACAAGCAAGACCATGATCAACATCGGGTTCCCTACAAGTTTCAGGTAGGTGAGAAGTTTTGGTTAAATTTTCATAAAGAACACCTTCTAGGGTCCCACCGGAAGATGTAACCACTTCGCTATGGACCTTACACCATCACCAAGGTTGTGGATTGACAATGCTTTTGAGTTAAGTATTCCCCCCTTCCTTGGATTACACCCAGTATTTAATGTGGACCTCCTTTGACCATATTTTCCACACAACTCAACCCCAACTACATGGAACAAGAAACCATCGATCAGATCATGGAAACACAGGTTAAGGGAACCCGCCAACAAAAGATCCAACTCTATCAGGTTGTCAAATTAGGGAAATTACTACGGCAATAAAAGTGGCTCACCAAGCATCAAGTTTAGTAGAAGTTTCCTCATTTGATGGGGCCATCAAAGCAGTGGAGAAAATTTCTTCCTAACAAGGGAGAACTAATCCAAGTGGACATAGGTGGCCGCCCACCTAGTCCACTGGCTCAACATACAATTTCCATTTTGGCAGTTTTTCTATAGTTTTTTGGGTCCCAAACTTCTGGGGCCATTTTGAGTCTCTAAACGATGTTTTTTTGATGTGGAAGCACCTAATAGATGTCCCTATTGTGCAAATCAAAATGTGTACTCCTTGACTAGACTTTTCCAATGAGATATCAAGCACTCCAAACAAAGATCATATGCAAAAGTTACACCCTAGGGAAGTTGACGTATCAACTACCTGCATCAGTGCCAACAATCCTTTTGGCGTTTCATCTTACAGGGTTAGGGTTTTGGATGTTTAGGGTTTCACCATTTATTATTTATGTTAAAAATGCCTTGGGAGTCTCATTGTAATGATATTCTTGCGAATGAGCATAGTCCTCACATATCTTCTCAGAGATAAGCTGTCAGCATTCTAGCGAGTTCATTTCACTCTATCTTTTTACATTTTCTGCATATTTCATTCTTTTAATAGAAATTGAGTATTATTGTGTCTATGTATGTTTCCTTGTATATCTCTGCCTTCATTTCGTTCTCAGCACAATATGGATCACATTTCATGGTTTTCTTGTATCATGTCATCCTAGTAATCTTTCTAACCGCAAAAATGTCCAAATAGCCTCTTCTTCTCCTAGATCGTTGCCTCAATATAATTCTTCCATACCCCTTTCTGATCATTATTTGAAAAGTATTCCAAAGAAAATATTTGAGCTATACTCATCATTCTCAAGGTTATCGCAAGGAGTTTAATCTTATACTTTATACCACATTTCAGACCCTTCAAAAATATTCTCAATGAAAGATTGGATTGTTATTATTTCCTCACTGGTTAAATCCTAGCGAATCATTGTCGTAATTTACAGCGGTTAGGTGTTTTTTAGGAAATGTTCTTGTTTATTGGTTATGTTGATTAGAAACATATTATTCATACCAAAATAACACCAAACGACTCTCCACACTAGTCTATCATTCCATCATTTTTTGATAAAGAGGGATGAATTGGGACCGTTTTTTTGTGTTTGCATTGGGGTTAGTAAAGTTACATCATCATTCAACAACATCAATACTATTTCAGAAGTCTAATATTGGTGTCTCTATTTTAAGAACCTCTAACCAATCTGCAATAGGTACGAGTAAGGGTTTCTGTGGCATTTTGGGACATAATATGTGACCTCCATTCATGTGATTTATCAATCGAACCCTTGTCCACTTAAACCATCCACAAGGTTATCATTTGATACATCTATCCTTGATAGGTTGAATGTTTGAGATTGTCATTGTTTCCAAGCCTAGTGTGAATTTGATTGGTACATTTTCATGGAGTTGAGTAGTACAAACAAACATTGAATTAAAAAAAAAAAAATCTAGATTTTAAACTCAATCCTTCTTTATTGAATATTCATTCCCTTAAATTAGGTCTGGATACAAGCTTTGATACAACATTTATACAATAGGTATACATGCTCTAAATCAAGATCTAACACTTGCTTTGAGTATTTTTCTGGTAATCCTTTTGATCACTCGTATTTCATTTTGATGAATCAGTATTTGTGCTCTTACTTCCAAATCAAATACACTTATATTGTTTGTTAAATGATGATGAATGGTTCAATGGTTTTCATCTTGTAAAAGAAACATTATCTCTCGAACTTTATGAATCTAACATAGAATTTAAAGTAATTGGATCCCAATATACGTTTGAATGATTTGAGCTATATTTTTTTCCTTAAAGAAATATCTCAAATATTCATTTCATAACAAGAGCTTAAATGGAGTATAGTAGAGTATATTTTGATTCAAATTTCCAAATGAATACATGGTTGTAATGCATTGAGTATCTCTGGAATTTGCATTTTTTCTTGTGCTTTCAAAAGGGATACATGCTTAGAAATTTGATTGATCATTTGATGTATGGTTGAATTATTATTAATGGTACATTGACATGTTGATATACTTGTAAACAAGCTCTAATTTTTGAATCATTATTTATAACATTGCTTCATATGACTTACCTAGAATCATCCTCATGCATAATCAACAAACCTAAAACAAATATTAATCTGAAATCAATTAGAAATTTTTATTTTGTAGCAAACCAAGATTCAGATTAGGATTTAGGGTCTTGGTGTAGGGTGGAGAGTAAATTCTCCAAGACCAAAAAACCAAATTAAGTCACTAAAGAGAAAAAAAATCCAATAGTGGCAGGAAGCATTTGTCAGGAAATCTCCTCTAACACAAGAGTTAAGCACGAGGTTTCACTTAGAACAAGTGGGAAATATGTCCCCTCTTATCTTTTTTTGGTGTCTATGGACTACGACATGTACAAGTATTTCAGAAGTGGAATGCTCCCTGGGTGGAATCACTTCTTGGAATTTTGGGTTTCGTTTCCCTGCCCATATGTGTGGTCTTGACCTATGACTGTTACACTTGGTCATTGATTGTGAAGTGGTAATCATAGTGTCCATTCCTAGGATACCTACATAGGTGACTACAGGTGGGAAGTACACAAAGTACTTGAGGCATACACATAATCGTCGTCTCGGCTTCTGGGGAGGGTGCCCATCTTCACGAGGGTACTTGCACCGTAGATGAATGTCGTGAGTAGGTTATTGTAATTGTCTCTCATACCTTCGCTAGCCAGTCTTTGGGGACTTGGAATCCCCTAGAGGTTGACTTTCAGAAAGCCCCTTTATCCATTGGTTGGTTTGTTGGTTACCTAGATTTTCTAGGAGTGTTCTCTGTGGTATTGTGTCTATTCCTTGTCCTCACTTATCTCTAAATTACAATGATATGACTTAGCTCGATCACGTGGGATCCCCCACTTAGCTTGTTTTTTCCTATCCTAAAGTATGGAGTGTATCACATATGTGACAAATAGTGATTCATTTGATAGTGTCCTTAGGATTTCCCTTTGAGTAAGGTTGGACTTTTCCTTTATGGAGTGTCTGAGTAATAACACTTTGGATGGATTTATTATTGGTATGAAGAAGTCATTATAGAGAAACTATTTATTCTCTTGCATTACATGTTGTGTATGATTGGTTGATGTAGGATTGAATTGTGTAATAAATTTCTAAAAATGACAAAAAAATGGGACAAGTTAATTATCTATTATCACTTATATTGCCATAAGAGGATTGAGTCCATTATATTGAAGGAGATTGTATTTAATTGTGCAAAGGAAAGCCTAGGTTGGAATCCTTGGAAAATTTGGTATATGGTTCTTTAGTCAACCATTTGACCCTAGTGGAATTTGAATGATTATAGGGTAATATGTATGGCCTTTAATGTGAAATTTCACAAAGAATGAAATTTAATGTGAAATTTCATGGGAAGTTCTAGATTGTGGTGAATTTTTTCCAAGTTTTTCTAATGTATTATTAATATATCATTTACAGAATACTAATTGTATGAGGCATACAATTAAGATTTATTTAATAAACAATTATTATTCTTGACTTTGTATGTTAAAATGAAAATTTTGATTACTCTTTTGATTAAATTATATGATTATATTTGGTCTTATGGAGGTAGTTCCCAATGTGGATATGGGACCTTATTCATTTGTTGCTTGAAAAACCTTTTTGTCCATAAATACTCAACAAAATTGGTTGAGTTTATATTTTTTTAACCATTTACAACAATTGTCATAATTGATCCATTAAATTCTCAATCCATTCACTACAAGGAGAACACCTTGTAGCAGAGGTTTATACGGAACCTCCACGAAAAATTTATCTCGTATTTGTTTATAGTGGAGGTTTATACGAAACCTCCACGAAAAATGTATCCCTTATTTTTTTATAGCGGAGGTGGGCGACCGAAGGTTTTTAACACTGGTGCACTTCAATCATCAATACACATTGGTGCTATTATAAACATAATTCCTTGGTGCTTAACAAATAAAGTGCACCGATAAATACTATTAACATACAATGCAAAAATATCATTTTTTATTTTATAAAAAAAAAAATGCATCATGGTGCTCTATGATAACCTAAGTGCACCAATGTGTGTATAAAAAAAACACCATATCAGGTTAGAACAATTGGTTTTTCAATAAAATAAATAAATTAAAAAAACCATAAACCTTCCACGATGCACTTAAAAACCCTTACACTGCTGGTGTGTCTACAATAGTGGCACACTGGAAAATAATTACGATGCACTTAATAGCACTATAGCCTCGATTTTTTTAATATATATACCCAAAAATCCATACAACATATTACTCATACTAAAACACACTAGTGCATCCCTATACATGGTGCATCGATTTAGGGTAAAATAAAATAAGTGTATCGATGGGTTCAGGTACAAAGAACATTATGGTGCATATTACTATTGGGTGTACCGCGAAAGGGTAAAAGAAATACCAAACTGAATTTCATTATCACATTTCCTTCTATCCTTCCAACCTCTGGCATAAGAATCGATGCTCACCTTCCTTCTATGATCGCCCTATTTGTAGTGCTCTCCAATGCTTCTTCCTTAGTGCCCTTGTAGATTCCGAACATTTTCCAATTTTGGATAAAAGTTGAATATTTCAGTTTTCCTCTATGGGCTAGTCACACCTCCTCGGGCATGCAAAGACCAGGTAAATTGTTTGTTACCTCCTTATTTTAATTTTCATCGGACTAAAATTTAAAATGGACTTGAAATTGGAAGTTTTTTCATTTTTTTTTAAATTTCGTGCAGTGCGCTTCATGCATTCAGCTCACCTTGGCCCACGGTGTGTCCTGTGAATTTACAAGAAGCACCACACATGGTGCATTATGTGAATTAAAAAAAAGCACCACTAGCGATGCATTTATAACTACACAATGCACCACTAGGGATGGGGTTGTGCATTGCCATGCCTCTGTCTTAGAAGAGGCACCATATTTGCAAAAATACCACCCATGCATTCTAATAACTTAAATGAAATGCACATATAATAATTAACATACCAGTGTGTTTAATTATTAACATAGCATCGATACACCATACAACATGGAGCATTGTGAAAATTGTGAACATGGATTATCGAACTTACCAATGCATCTTAACGATGCATATTGATGTATTTAATGAAGAATGTAGCATCAATGTTCCAGATAACATAGAGCAGTGTAGACAATGTGTATTATTTATTAAAGGCACACCAATTACTTTACCACATTTTTTTTGCAAACAAAAATTAATTTAAGTTTTTGATAAATACAAAATGGTTATATATGTGTGTGTTTTATAATTTCAATTTGTTTTATCTATATATATGTTCCTAAAAACAATTGTATGTGAATTAGAGACAATGATCACGAGTGCAAGAGAAGGATCGACAACAAAAAATTGACATGTACAACTTTGTATGTGAGTGGGAGGCCAGAAGAAAAAAAAATTAATTGACAAACTACAAATGCAAACCTCCACAATTAAATTTTGCAAAGGTTATGCTTTAATGTGGAGGAAAAAATAGAGGTCACTCTTTGGTGCCTCTCATGATTTAGTGCACAAACTCGAACCTCTACCACTCCCTCGACACTCTAAATCACATCTCTTCCTTTGCATACCACTCGACTTTCTTCAAGATACCATCATCGTCATTCAGGTAGCCATAATAACTGGCGTCATTTCACTTGTAAATTATCTCATATCTAGACCTCTTCTTCTTCGCCTAGAGGGGATTATCAATTAGCGCTTTGATGTCAGGGAGGAATTTCACAACCTTTAAGTATTTGTATATGGGTCCCTTACTAGTGGTACTAGGTACATCAACTTCATTCCCTTCTAAGTCTATCATCTTGGCTCCAACTTTGGCATAATTAGGACTGCTAAACTCTATGATTTGAACTTCCCAATGCCCCTTTTTCCTGATCAACAAGAAAATAACTCTAGTGGATGTCTTCATTACAATACTTTGTTAACCTTAAGAATGACCTGAGGCCCATATTGAATATTTAATAGAAGTTAAGAAGAACATTTGAAAAAAAATTGATGATCCATAAGATTCACTAGCATACCTTATCATTGAATATTGAGCATTGCCTTGTTCTCAACGTGCTTCTTCATGAGATTCTCACTCGTGTATATACTAATAATATATTGTTCCTTCTTCTCCAAAACCATGTGCTCGATCTCTTTTTCATCCGAAAGGGGCACATATGCAACAAAGTCTCTCTCTCTCTCTCTCTCTCTCTCTCTCTTGTTGGTTTCCCTTATACTACTCTCCCATTTTTTTCACCACATCATCCTCTTCCTCAAACATGTCCGGATTAACAACAATGACCTCCATGATCTTCATCATCAACCTGGACTCCATCTTGATAGACTTGATCCTCTGCCACTCTCTTAGTGCTCTGGCTCACATCACCTCCTCTGCGGGCCGCTCGAATTTCTCCTAGATATTGTCCTTGTCATCCCTATAGCCATAATAATTGATGTCAATTTTCTTGTAAATATCATACCTAGACCTCCTCTTCTTCTCCCATGGGGGATTATCAAATAGCTCTTTCAATTCAGAGAGGAATTTCCCAATCCCACTTGTACAATTGATTGTTGGAATATGGCATGTTACAATTGGTGTCCAAAAGATACAAAACTCCTCCCCAACGTCAAAGAGTTATTTGATAATCCCCCAAGGAAAAGAATAGGAGGTATTGGTATGAGATTTACAAGCGAATTGACGTTAGTTATTATGGATATAGGGATGACAAGGGTAGTATTTGGAGAAATTCGAGCGACCTCTGGAAGGAGAGATGTGGGCCAAATCACCGAGGGAGCGACAAAGGATCAAGTCTATCAAGAGGGAGGCCAAGTTGACGGTCAAGAGTAGGTAGTTCATTGTCATTAAGTAGGTCTTGTTAAAGGAAGAGGAGGATGTGGTGGAAGAAATGAGAGAGAGAGACAAGGGAAACCAATAGTAGAGAGAGAGATAGTTTGTTGCCCATGTGCCCCTTCTAGATGAGAAATAAATCGAGTGCATGATTGTGGAGAAGAAGAAATAAGAGCTTCTTAGTAAATACACAAGTACGGATCTCAAGGAGAAGCAAGTCGAGGCTAAGGAAATGTTTAATATTCAGTGATAAGGTATATTGGTGAAGCTTATGGATCATCCTTTTTTTTCAAATGTGCTTCTTAACTTCTATTAAATATACAATATGGGTCTTAGGCCATTCTTGAGGTTGACATACTATTATAATTAAGACATCCACCAGGTTTCCTTTCTTTCTAATCAAGAAAAATGGGAATTGGGAAGCTTAGATCATAGATCTTGGCGGTCCTAATTATGCCAAAATAGGGGCCAAGATGAAGGAATTGGAAGGGAACAAATTTGATGTGCCCAGTGCCACCGGAAAGGCCCTAGTTACAAATATTTCTAGGTTGTGAAATTCATCCCCGACCTCAAAGAGATTTTCGATAAGCCCCTTGAGGCAAAGAAGAGAAGGTATAGCTATAATATTAACAAGCGAACTGATAATAGTTATTATAGCAACAAGAATGACAAATATGGTACTTTGGAGAAATTCGAGTGGCTCATGAAGGTGGAGATGCATGCTAGAGAGCTAAGGGAGTGGTAGATGATTGAATCCGTGCATTAAATTATGAGAGGCACTGAAGAGTGACCTCCATTTTTTCCTCTACAAAGTAAAACCTCCACAAAACTTTGTTTGTGGAAGTTTTCATTTGTACTTTGTCAATTAAATTGCTTTTTGGTGCGTTTTTATGTAAAAATTGCACTGGTGTGCTAGAAACTTTATAGAGCACCGAAAAAGTAAGTTACAAAAAAAATCATCGCATGTGTTTATCATCAATGCGCTAAAATATACAACAAAAAATGAGAAGGAATTTCATTTTTTATAAATGTATGTGTTTATAAATGAAAAACCTAATCATTATTTCATTCTTTTGCCAAAATTTAGAGGGGAGATTCGTGCAAGAGAGATTTACCAACAAATAATTTGGAGTGAGTATATTTTTTTGAAGAGCCAAATTTGTAAGAGATCACAGTAGGTAACATACAAATTTGCAGAGGAGAAATTTCAAGTATGTGATTTCATTCTATTGATCATCTCAATCTTTACCCTATTTGATTCAAACAATTTTCAGTGCATTCTCAAAAACATAAAAATGGTTTCATAATTACATTCAGTATTGGAATCCCTAACTTCCTTTTTATTTCTCTTGGTTTTCCTCTCTATATTTCACAATTAGAATTGTTTTTAAGCAATAGATTTTTATAGGTTTTATTTACTTGTATATGGGAATTTGGTATATGTTGCAATGGAGCCACTCATTACATTTGATCCTGTTATACCCTACCCTAGGGATAAATAAGGAGATGACATCTCAAGGTCCATATGTCCTAGACATGGAATACCGAGAGTTGAACGACTTGAGCATGGCCCTAGAGGGCCCCTCTTTTCTTCAGTGCGGTCCATTTATCAACAACAACAATATCCATCCCACCAGCCTAGTTCTGAAGTAGAAGTAAGTCTTTCTCCATGAGGGAATGAGTTTGGGTATCATGGTATGTGTCACTCTAACTTTTGAAGCACTTGAATATGTTGCATTGAATTGTCCTTCATTTCATAATTTTTTCTTGGAAATTATGCTATTTGACTTTTTCATACCTAGAATGGTGACATGGTGCCCTAGTAAGTTGATCTCCCTTTCGGATGGTTTTCCACTGGGTGGGTCTGTAAAAGGTCATTGTTCGTTCCCTCCATACTTACCACTTTTCATCTTTATTCCTCACATCCCCCCCCTACCTTTGTTTGGGCATTGGGATTGGCCACGCTAGGAAGGTTTGTACCTTTCCTTGTGGGATTAAGGAGCTAAAGGCCCAGAGGGTAAAAGTGGATGGCAAGAGTTAAAATAAAAGATTGAAACCTTTAAGATGCTTCACCCAAGGACTCCTGAGAACGAAGAAAAATCTTCTCAGTAAGAAAAGTGAACCCATAAGATACATAAACACTCAAGGTACTAGTTGGTGGATAAGATGTCTCATCAGGAGTCAACCGATTATGACCATGGGCATGTAGCGGTATGACACTACCACCTATCTGGTCACCAAACCAGGGTAATGACTCTTGGTGGCATAAATAAGAGAAAGGGGGTCTCATCCCAAGTCGGCCTTATCATATCCATGAAATGTTTGTGGATAACACTGTCACCTTTGGTCATCAAGCCACGACAGTGGCCCTCAACTATTCCCTTGAAGCACAAAAACAAAATATCAAAAGAAATAAAGCTAAGAGTAAGAGATAATGAATGGGCTAGGAAACAATAGCATTTATGACAAGGTGCAACTCACTCTCTACAAAGGAACCCACAAGTAAGACTTACATTTCCCTGTTGTTACTACACCCCGTGCCCAAAAACTTACCCCATGCCACCTCATACACATACATGATGTGGATTGGCTCCCACCTAGGAAACACCTCAAACTTAATGAAGGTTGGCCCAATAAGACACCTTGATACCTTCTCCAAACCTAACTTGTCAAATTTCATAACATCTTTGAGCATTTTTTTGGGTTAAGGGGGTTTTGATGCACATGTTTGGGTATTTTAATTATTGGATATGATTTACATGCTATGATCCTTGTGACTTATGAGCCCCTTGAGGGTGTACTTGTTGTTGTTGAAGGAAATTTTCTGGTGGATAGGTACACATGAGGGAATGATTAGCTCGGACCTTCTTTGGGTATTAAATCCCACAGATGGATGTTGAACCCCAGCCAGGGGCAAGAACACATTGAAGATTTGCATTAGGAAGAAAGAAGGAGGTTTCCTCTGGAGGCACCTTGGTAGACCTAGACCCAGGGGGATCTTTCTCTTCTACATGGACGTTGGCCCTTGAAGGCCTAGGATGTCACCATCATGACCCTGGATGTCACCCAGACCTAGGATTTTCATTTTGGAGGATTCATGAGCCTAGTGGCACGTGTGGGATTCATTTGGGGCCTTTGGAGGCCAAGCACCCTACCTTTTAGGCTCAATGTTCCACCTTAGTGCCTTAATGTCACCCTAGAAGGGAATGACGTCACCCTTGGAGGTGTCTTTAGATGATAATTAATTATATTTATGTCAAATTTGGATTTATTTGTAAATTTCCCTGGTCGGCCTTAATTTTGACCTAAAATTAATTAAGGGTCAAAGTTTTGTATAAATAGAGATAAAGTACTCTCATGTTAACATCATTACTCCACACACCAATGGTGGTATGAAATTTTCTCCCTCTTTAAGGGTTATTGGCTGAAATAACTAGTGTGCACCTCTTGGGAGAGATTTAATGTTAAGGTCCTAACCCGCACATAGGTAGATCAATGTATTCAGATGTAATAAAGGTCAATATTAATGAGACCTTTCAATAAAATAGAATAAGGCGGATGTAAGAAGACCTAATAGAAGCTTCCGC